>CM038009.1:9315753-9401324 GCA_021234005.1 Nephelium lappaceum
TACTGTAAAACTTTTTCTAACCTTGGTTTGATGACATGTAAACATTACATCAATGAATTGTTGAATTGTGATTATTTTTCACATCTACTTTTTTTGTGTTGTGTAATTGAGACACAAATAATAAGTATGAAGAAAAGAATAACATAGAGAATTATAGTGACTCAACGGTATGCCTATATCCCTTTCGTACGGTTAAAAAATTTCACTAAACTTTCAATAGGGTTACAAGAGTTATTTATATCAAACTTTAATCCTAAAAGCATTCTTGCAAATTCCATATCGTACCATACTACCCCTTTCTCCATCAACTACAAATTACAAATTACAAATTTCGCTTCGAGTCCAGCCTATCGATCTGTTTCTTCCACTCTATCAACTAGCTCCATATGTTTTATATATATATATATGAGCATATAATCAACATTTAACCATTAATCACATGCTTCAAAACTATAAGAAAAAAACTCGGCTTAGGAGAATATCCAAATCCTAATTAAATGTCTCCTTGGGGTTACACTGGTCCCTTTCTTGTACTTCACCTCCTGAGATGGCAACCGATTATCAGTCAGGTATCCATACCGTACCTGCTAGAGCACCTAGCTAGTGTTATTCACCATCAAACTGTGATTCTTGGCCTCATATCAAAATATACTAGGATTGTATTTTCATATGTCCTCCTTGCTATGTCCAGCTTGATGGTTTGGATATTTGTCATAACTTGTTCCTGGCGGAGCTTTCTAGTCGGTGCACTTGGTGGAAATTTGGCGATAACAAGAGCTCACAGTTTGGATACAATCTATAGGACCAAGCTTAAAAATGAAACAACTGAAAACTTTATTTATTTTTTTTCTTTTGTACTTGAGTTGTTATTTCTTTGTCAAATTGCAATAATACAAGGATTTGACTTCCTTATTAAGTTTGAATAAAGTTACACAATAACAATCTTTAAAACTCACCCTGGATTGGTTATAAGATGTTTTTAATAACTACTCTTACAACCCAATCCAAGAGTTATTATTAAAGAAACTAATTTGGATAAACTTACCTAAATTAGTAAGTAGTAAAACCCTAAATGGAATTTAGACATTATTTTTAATCATGGTCAATGCTTATTTAGTTGGGCTTTCTACTAGCTTAAAAGCTTTGTTACCTTCTATTGAAAATTGTTACCAATTTTTGATTGAGAATTTAAAATTGTCTATTTTAATTTTAGTAGTGGTTACACCTGGTAATTAGGGTGCAGTACAGGTCGGGTCAGGTCATTTTGGACAAAACAAAACTAAAACTGACTATTTTTGGTTTTCCAAATTGACAACCGACTTAACCCGATTTAGGGAGGAAAAATGATCTGAATCGACTAGGGTTGGGTGGATTCCGTTTGGTCGGTTTCTATCGGTTTCACATCGATTTCACTAGTTCATCACCAAATCAAAATTAAAACCAAAATTAAAAACCAAGATCTAACAACAATTATTAGTTCATCACCAAAACCAAATTACAATTCATCAGTGATAAACAAATATAAATATGTAAATTAAAAAACATGAATCATCACCAAAACTAATAAAAACAAACAAAAATAAAAAAAAATGGTACAAATAATATATATATTTATTTATTTATTTATATAAGAAAAGAAAGTCGTAGATCAATGACCTAGGCTGTAATTTGTTAAAAAAATTGGATCAATTACCCAAACTGCGATAAGAGACAAGAAAACAAATAAAAAAATAAAAGAAAATATACATTAAAAAAAAAAGAGTAGATCAGTGAGGCGATGGAGGAACGAACAGCGGAGAGGCAACGGGCGTGAGTGAGGGAGATGATGGAGGTGTTGAATCAGTGAAGGAAGAGAGGAGGCGAATCAGTGGAGGAAAAGAGGAGAAGGTGAATCGGCGGAGGACGATAAAACGTAAGGAAGTCAGTGACAGTTAGAGTTGTGTGAATGTTAGGTGTGTGTGTGTGTGTGTGTGGTGTTTTAAATTAGTTTTGGGAATCGACTCGAAACCGAAATAATCAGTTTTCCACCTTTAAAACTGACCCGACCCGAAGTCAAATTGAAAACCGACATTTTTGGGTTGGATTGATTTAGGGTGAGTCGGTCCCCCTTTTTTGTCCACCCCTACCTCTACTAGGCAAAAGTTTATAAAGAGGAGTTTTTCCAAATAGGCATTTTTTAAACAATTGTATTTGACCCAAATACCCTAAATTTTTATGATTGATATAGATATACCCTTATTAAAACAAAATCCTTTAATTAATAATATTTCATTTTAGATAATTTATTATTTTACTAGATCTTTTGACATAATTTGACCAAACAACTATAATTGTATCTTTTTGAGAAAAAAAAGAAAAAAATAATCTATTTCTAATACAAGTAAACCTTTTACAAATAGAGGTTTTCAAAAGTCTAACCACTTAACTTTTTTCCTTTAACCGCATTACACTAAAATTTTGAAGTAGCATTGATTAATATAATATATGATGGAAATGATCCCTTCAAATGAAAAGCCGTAAAAGTTTTCTTATTCTCGAAGAAAGAGGGGCAAAGGAATTGATCGAGAAAGATCTGTTATTCTTGTTATAATCAAGTGATTGGATAAGTTTCTTGTTTTCAAAGAACAGGGGCAAAGGAATTGAACAAGAAAGATCTCTTATTCTTATTATAGAATTGTGTGATTGGATCAGCAGATACTCGCAAAAAGAATTTATTTGGACGGCAGAATAACAACAATACAGGATGGAACTCGGCAGGTAGCTTCAGTGGCAAGTCCAATGAAGGAGATACAACGTCTTAGTTATATTCGAGCCATTGATGGGGACATATTTATCTTCTTTGCAAAGAAAAAACCGCAACTTTCACATCAAAAAATGAGAGAAAATCTCCATCTACAACCTTTGTACAGGTTTTCAGGATTGTAGTTCTCTGATTTTCCTGGAAAACCATATCATTTATGGCTTTTGAGTTTTATATATCCACTCTTGTTCTGACACTTGAGTTGCTGCCGATTCCAGAGCTGATCAAGCCTATAAGAACATCTCTTTGGGGTCATCCCTGACTGCATCAATACATATATATGCCCCTCCTGGAAGTCTCCATCTGGTGAATTTGCTTTTGGTTTTAAAAAGATAGGAAGCCATGGATTCTTGCTAGCCATCTGGTTTGATAAAATACCTAAGAGGGAACAATTGTCTGGTCAGCCAACAGAGATATTCTTCTACAAGAAGGATCGAAAGTGGAACTTACCAAAGATGGCCAGTTAATTCTCAGAGACCAGAAAGGCAAACAGCAATGGAGTGCTGAACTAAGCGGCACTGATGTTGCCTATGCTGCCATGCTTGACACTGGAAACTTTGTGTTGGCAAGCCATGATACTTCCAATTCGTGGGAGAGTTTTGATCATCCAACAGATACAATTCTACCAACACAAACAATGTTTCAAGGCACCAGACTCATTGCCAGCATCTCAGAAACGAATTATTCGGGTGGAAGATTCATGTTCACACTACAAACTGATGGGAATCTCGTCATGTACACAACAGAATACCCATTGGTAACACCTAATTATGCTTATTGGTCAACTCAAACGTCTATAGGTAGTGGCTATCTAGTGTACTTCAACCAGTCTGGCCACATGTACCTTACAGCGAACAATGGAAGCATAATTAATGAAATAATATCAGATGTAGTACCATCAAGCTCCTATCAGAGGGTGATTCTTGATTATGATGGAGTTTTAAGGCATTGCACCTACCCAAAGAACTCTGATTCAAGTGCTCGTCAGTGGTCCACTTGGTACAATATACCACCAAACATCTGCATGGCAATAGAGGAATGGACAGGAAGTGGTGCTTGCGGCTTCAACAGCTTCTGCAGTTTGGGAGATGATCGGAAAAAGAAGTGCCATTGCCCTCCCGGTTACAACTTCTTAGACACAAATGATACAATGAAGGGATGCAAACAAACTTTTGTGCCGCATAGCTGTGATAGAACTTCTGAAGAAATGGCTCTTTTCGAATTCAAAGAGCTTGTCCATACCGACTGGCCTCAAAATGATTATGAACATTTTGAAGGCGTGTCTGAGGATTACTGTAGACAGGCTTGTTTGAGTGATTGTTTTTGCTCCGTTTTCATTTATAATAATGGAGAGTGTTGGAAGAAAAGATCTCCACTCACAAATGGGAGACATGATCCCAGCATCGGAGGCACAACCATGATAAAAGTAAGGATAGCGAATTCCAGCATATCTGGATGTTCAGAATCAAAAAAGGCGCAACACATTTTATTAGCCATACTTGGTAGCTCCATCTTTCTAGATCTCCTCTTACTGCTAGCAGCTTTCACTTTCTTTTATCACTTATTTCGAATGAAACCAGAAAAGGGTAAGCCAAGAAAGTCATGCCTAGCATAAATCTGCAAAATTTTACTTACAATGAGCTAGAGGAAATTACAGAGGGATTCAAGGAAGAGCTTGGAAATGGTGCTTCCGGAACAGTTTATAAAGGAGTTCTAGCTTGTGAGAATAATGAATTTGTTGCAGTCAAGGAATTTGACAACGTGGCCAGTGAAGGTGAGAAAGAGTTTAAGCAGAAGTGAGTGCTATTGGCAGAACAAATCACAAGAATTTAGTCCGGCTTCTGGGATTCTGCAATGAGGGGCGACACCGCCTTCTGGTGTTTGAATACATGAGCAATGGCTCTCTAGCAAACTACTTATTCCGAAACTCAGACCTAATTGGCATGAAAGAATGCAGATTGCTCTTGGAACTGCAAGAGGACTCTTGTACCTGCATGAAGAGTGCACGAATCCAATCATTCATTGTGATATCAAGCCTGAAAACATTCTCCTGGATGACTCTTTCACAGCAAGAATTTCTGATTTTGGGATGGCAAAAATTTTGAAGGCAGACCAACTCGAACAACAACTGCAACCAGAGGAACCAAAGGGTATTTAACCCCAGAATGGCTCAAGAACATGCCTGTTACAGTCAAGGTTGATGTTTACAATTTCGGTATTTTATTGCTAGAGATCATCTGCTGCAGGAAGAACTTTGAACAGAAAGTAAAGAACGAAAGTGAGAAGATATTGGCTGATTGGGCGTATGAATGCTATCAAGCAGAAACTCTACATCTTTTGATTAAGAATGATGAGGAGGCCCTGCATGATATGGAGAGAATCAAAAAGTATGTGATGATTGCAATCTTGTGCATTCAAAACAATCCCTCATTGCGACCTACAATGAAGAGAGTAACTCTGATGCTTGAAGGAGTCGTTGAAGTTTCTATCCCTCTACATCCTTCATAATTTATAGAACAAAAATCAGCTGAATGCTTGCATTATATCAACAACAAAAAAGCATTCTCCATTTCTAAGAATGTACAGTTAAGGCAAGGCCAAACTCATAATAAAAGTGAGGCTTTTAGCATGGTTCCGAATTTTCTTGTACATTGGCTTGCAAGCTGTCAACAATATATCTATAAGCATTGTCAATATAGGTCAGCCTTTGAGCCAATCTACATAAAGCTAGATGAGTTTTGGACTTCAATTTGTCATTTTATCTTACATTCTTTCAATGCAATAACACCTATCTGTTGGTTATAATGTATATATTTTTATACTTAGGCTTAGGGCTACTTTAGTAACTTTGTCCATTGTTTGCCTCATATATAAACTAGTTTTTTCTCTTCTTTTTGCTTCTACCAACACAAGAGAACAGCTCTTGTAAAACACTTCTTGTTGTTATGTTAGTGAGATTCTCATAGTATATTTAAGTATTTGTTCAATTGAATTTATATGGTATTAAAGCTTAAAAATTGAAGAATAAGTTTTTACTACAAGTATTCAGTTTCAACATTAGTTTTGAAATTTCAGTCACCGGTTATCTTCAAAATCATTGGCATCTTCTTGGGTTTGTCAGGTCTTGTTATGGTTGCTCTGGATTAAAGTTAGTTACCAATCTTTGCATTCTCATTTTATTACTACTCTTTTATGCAGATTTTGGCTCTGATCACAGCCCAATCTAAATTTTATATCTCTTGATATATTTAACGGAAAATTGCAAAATTTAATATATATATATATATATATATATATATATATATATAAGCAGTAGGCATATGACTATCGTCACACATAAATTTTCAGAGTTTTCCGTTGACTATAACTTAGTAAACAAATTCTTACCTCTACTGTTATGTTTGGTCCAAAAATCTAGCCTAACACACTATTGTGCAAAAACCTAAGAACCAAATCAAGTCTTAATATTCCTAGAACCAGATCATGAATTTGAGATGAGAGAAAAGAAATAAAAATTAAAACCTACCCACTTATATTGCCTCTCAATCAACCATAAGCCTTTATATATATATATATATATATATAGAGTGTTTGTATAATTAGGATACCCTAACTTTAAAAAGATAGGACGAACTAATCAAATTCATTCATTCCATTTAAATTCAATAGGAGAGAGCATTTGTTTTAGCAGAGAGAATGCAATTGATGAATTTAATTAGTTCGTCCTAACTTTAGAAAGTTATGACGTTTTGATTATAAAAGCACTATATATATATATATATTTGCCAAATTTTTCCCCTCCAGTCATTCATTTAATTGATAGAAAAAATATATACCAATCACTCCCTAAATTATAGCCATAATTTGATTAATTTATTGATGGAAAATAAAAATTTCCATTACAATATCATTGACACAACTATGAAGATAAAAGTAGATGATTCATGGCTTTGGCATAAAAAATTTGGACACTTCAACTTTCATGGCCTAAAAATCCTACATAAAAAAAATAAAAAATAAAAATAAAAATGATGGAAGACTTTCCAATAACAATAGAAAATTAAAATGTTTGTGAAGGATGTATACTTGAAAAACAACATCGATAATCATTTTCATCCAGAATAGCATGGAGAGCCAAAAAGCCTTCGGAGTTAGTTTACATAAATGTCTGCGAACAAATGCGAACTCCAACATACGATCAAAATAAGTACTTCATTCTATTCATTGACGACTATTAATGAATGACGTGGGTGTATTTTCAAAAAGAAAGATTGCAAATATTCGAGATTTTCAAGAAATTCAAAAACTTTATCAAGACTTGAGAAGCAAAGCAGTCAGCAGTTAAAGACAATCATAAGTGATTGAGGAAAGGAATACACCTCCAATCAATTCTACAAATTCTACAGAGAAGAAGACATGGAGCACCAGTTTACCGTCGGATATGCCCTAGAACAGAATGGAATATTTGAAAGGAAAAATATAATAGTGACGGAGATGACAAGATCAATGTTGATGGAAAATGGTTTACCAAAAACCTTTTAGGCGGAAGCAGTATACACAACTGTCTATCTACTCATATGTGTCAACAAAAGCAGTACAAGATGAGATGTCAATAGAAGCTTGGAGTGGAAGAAAGCCCTTCGCAAATCATCGCAAAGTGTTTGGGTGTATATGACCAAAAAGGAGCAAGTTGGATGAGATGACTAAGAAAGGCATGTCCTTAGACTATAGCACTCAATCAAAAGGATGTTGAGTCTATAGTTTAAGAACAAAAAATTTAAGGGAATATCCTAAAAAAACCCCTGAAAACAAAATAACCTCAATTTACCTCCTAATTTAAAAATATTAGTAAAAAACCCCCCCCTACCGTCTCCCAAAAACGGTTTTCCTCCAAATTATCAATGGTTTTGTAATAAAAATAATAAAAGACCAAAATACCCTTATAATATTAAAACATTAAAAAATAAAAACAAACATTAATCAATTACCAGACTATCATTTCATAACCAAATGAAAAAAAATTAAATAAATAATAAATTAATTTAAAAAACCTAAAAAATTAAATAAATTTGATAAAATAAAAGTAAAATATAAATAAATATTAAATATTAATTTGCAAAACCTAAAAAATTAAATAGATTTGATAAAATAAAAGTAAAATTTTATAACATGGTACAACACAGATCTTAACAAATATTATAAATTAAAAAATATATATTCAAACCATAAGTGAAAGATCTGGGTTTGAATCCAGATCTTCATCATCACGTTGAAGATTGGGTTCAAACCCAGATCTATTAAGACAATAAAAAACTAAAAAATAAAGAATAAATGAAAAAAATGCAAACAAAAAAAATACAAAATTACAAAGTTTCCAGCTCTTGAAATCATGTTCAAGATCTAGATCACAATCAAAGTTTTCCAGCAAAATACAAAAAAATATAAAACACTCCATCCACCAATAATCACAAAAAATTCTATCAATTTCTTTCAACTCAACAAAGAATCACAAAAATTCCATCAATTTCTCTGCAACCCAACAAACAATCACAATCCAGTAGTCAACGAACCTAGGAACAGCGCTCGCAAATCCACCTCTGCATCGTTACGCCACGCCGCGCCACTCCACAACAACGGCACACAGCCCGTCGTTCCTCACTGTCTTCTCCACGAACCACGTAGGGAACAGCGTCCGCACCACTCAACGCACCAGCAGACAGCCTACCGCATTGTCGCACTAGCTTATCCATCTCCGCACCGCTGCATCGCTCAACATAACAGCAGACAGCCTATCGCACCGCTTCAACGACAGCGTCCACACCACTTGACGCACCAGCAAATAGCCTACCGCACCGCTTCAACGACGGCAATGACTTTTCGAGACATGGCTTCACTCCGTTGTGGTTTGGTGATTTCGAGCCGGATCTGATGAATGGAGTGAGAGAGAGAGAGAGAGAGAGAGACTGACAGAAGAACAAGAGAGAGAGAGGGAGAAAGAGAGAGAGACGTTTTTTTTAAATTTAGTTTTTTAATTTTTTAAAGGTTTTCTCTTTTTTTTTTTTTCTTTTAATTTATTTCAATTGTTTTTTTTTTATTTATTCTTTATTTAATTAAAAGATTGTATTTTATATTATATGCCAACTATATCCCATTATTTATGATAAGATCCAATTACGTTTTTACCCTTAATATTAACGGATCTGTCATTTTTCCAACCGTTTCGCTGTTCCAATTGACGATCCGATCTTTTTGGCTAATATTTTCAAGATCAGTAGTGATTTGACATTATTTTTATTTTTAGGGGGCAAATTGATAATAACCCAAAATTTAATCATCACCAAAGATGTTTAATTTGACAAAGATGTAACATAATAAGGACACCATATACATTGATATGACTTCCATAATTAATTGAATCAACAATCCTAAGAAAGTTTAATTCAAAACCAAACAAAAAAAAAATACTTTGACCCGTTGATATCAATCAAGAACCAAAGCAACAGTGACACACTCCCAAGGATAAGCAAGAACAAGGGAGATAAGTTAAAAACGTTAAATCAAATATTTAACTTGATAATCTCAAAGTTCTTGAATAACAAAGAGACAAAACTGAATTTTTTTTTATCAAAAGTCTGTTGATCCCCTTTTTGACGCTTACATAGCCTTTAATAGGCAAAATAAATGAAACCTTAGCTTTTAACCCTAGCATGCATGCCTTAAACTTTTAATACACTCCACTTGGACTTAAAATAAATATGAACTTAAATTAATTAAATGGTTCAGCCTAAAACAATAATTAAATCCCAACATGAAATAAAAAAATACTAAGGCCCAATTAGTAAAAAGTTTGACACTTAAATAAACTAACATGAGCTAACTTAATTAATAGCCTAATAAGACCCCTAAATAAAGAAATTACACAAACCTCCCCTGAGGTTTGTCTAAAAATAAATAAAAACACATTTATCGTTTTATTACATCAGACCCTTACACCGTTAGTTGGTTTCTATTAACTTTAACCATTAATCAGGAATTTTAGTCAAATAACTATTTTACCCATGAATAAAAAATATAATTAAAAATTAAAAAATTAAATTAAATTAAATTAAATTAAAAATTAAAATTAAAAAATGAAAAAACAAATTGGAATTCTTCTTCATGCTTCAATGCCATCCCAGTTCTTCTCTTCTTCATCTCCAGATCATTTTCAACACACAAACAAGATTCATGCACCATTCTTTAATCCTACAGATCATGAAATCACACACACAAACAAACAGACACAAACCCAGATGATAAAATCAAACCCAGAACAAACACAAACCCAGAACAAAAAAGAATAAAAAACAAACGCAAAATCAGATCTGGGTTAACCAGTTTTTTCCATCGAAACACACACGAAAGGTAAAGAAGAAAATGACGAAGGCAATGATAAGTAAGAAGCTAGAAATGGCTAGCGTGAAGGAGATGTTGGTCCTCCAAGACGGGCCGCTGCCGGGCGGTTTTGCTTCGGTCAAATACGCCCTTCGTATACCACCAAAGGGCCCCAACACCATGGCCATCTTCCTCATTGCTTTCGGTGCCTTCTCTCGGGGCACGTATCAAGTCAGCCAGAGCAACAAGATCCGCAGCTACACTTACTTCTTCATCGATTAACTTTTTATCTTTGATGTGGGTTCTGTTGACCTTCAATTGGGTTTTGAATTGGGATGGAAATGTGGAGGCTTTTGGGGTTGATTGGAGTTTTAATTGATGATTGATGATGTTTCTACTGATTTTTTCCTCTTCGTGATGGTTGTTTGGAAGATGAGTTTTGGTTCATTTGGAAATATTGAACTCAAAGTGGAGATGTTTCTTGTAGGTTGTTCAGCGAAAACCAGATCTGATTTCCTTCATCTGGTTTCAACGAAAACCAGTGGCCATTGAAGCCGTTTCGATGGATGATGACGGGATGAAATGTTACTGACGAGAGGATGATGATGCTGATGACGATGGGTTGAGGATGATGATGATTTGTTGATGTTAATAATGGTAGGTTGACGATGGAGGAAAGGATTGATGATGATGATGCGTATGGGCGTCGTTTAAAATTTTATTATTTTTAATTTTTATTTATTTTTTTACAATTTTAAATTTTAAAAGATGAAGCTATCCTTTAATTGACTAACCTTAACATAACTTGACTAATGACATAAGGATTTAATGTAATAAAATAGTAAATGTATTTCGATTTATTTTTTGATATACTTTAGGGAGGTATTGTGCAATTCGATAACATAGCTCATAGCACAAATTAAGCTCAAATAATGTTAATTGTCTTCAATTGGCGTCCAAAGCCTTGAAGATTGTTGATCTTGAATTTAATCTTGGACTTAAAAGGATGTTTCGAAGTCTTGGTATTCCTTCCAAGCCATCCAATCCATGTTGTGTTACGTTCTTGGCTCAAATCTCTTAAACAAGCTTATTTAAAGTTTCCTTCATCCTCTTAGATTGAACTCTTATCATAGGTCCTTTATTGATGCTCAAATGATATATAGATTTACTTTCTTGATTTCCATCACAACATACAACTAGAAGTAAGAAAAAAGTAGAAAGAAAGAGCATCAACTTAAAAAAAAAAAAAAAAAAAAAAAAGTAGAAAGAAAGAGCATCAACTTACTAGCACCAGTTTATTAACAAGATAAAGATGAGCACAATCAACCATTAAAAGAAGAACCTACATAACCAGAAAACTCTTCACCAAAATCATCACCAAGAAGAACAAGACCATTATAAAAAATACATGAGATATGCAAATTGATAGTTGAACTTGAAAGCTATAAAGCCACATCCAAACAATAAGTATGGATAAAGGCTATGGAAGAAGAAATCTAGATGATTGAGAAAAACAAGACATGAGAATTAATAGATCTTCTCAAAGACAAAGAAGTCAACAGAGTTAAGTGGATGTACAAAACAAAACTTAGTTTTGATGGTTTAATCCAAAAACGCAAGACACGTCTGGTGGCAAAAGGATGCTCATAACAATTCGGCGTTGACTATAATGAAATTTTTGCTCCGGTTGCTTGCTTCAATACAAAAAGAATTCTTGTTAGGCTTGTTGCTAAAAGGAAATGACAAATTTATCAACTAGATATGAAGTCTACATTCTTAAACGGGTATCTTAAAGAAGAAATATATGTGGAGCAATCATAAGGATTCATGATCCCCGGAAGAAAAAAAAAAAAAATCCTCAAATTGAAGAAAACTTTGTATAAGTTAAAAGCATGCACCGAGGGCCTAGTATAACAAAATTGATGAATACTTCACAAATCATGGATTTATGAGAAGCAAAAGTGAGCCAACACTCTACATCAACACCAAAGTAATATTATTCTTATTGATTCTTTATATGTGGATGATCTCATCTATATAGGAAATAATGAGAAGATGATGATGGAATTCGGAGAAGCTACAATATGATTTTCAAGATGACAAACTTGGGTTTGATACACTACTTTTTTGGTATTAAGATAAAGCAAGAAAATCTAGGATCTTCATATCACAAAAGAATAGAAATACATTTATAATCTTCTAAAGAAATTCAACATGAATGGATCTAAGCCCATAGCAACTCCTTTTGTCACTACAGAAAAATTTAGAAAAGAAGATGGGTCAAACAAGGTAGAGGCTTCACTTTACATAAGTCTTATTGGAAGCCTGCTATATCTGATTGTCACATGACTAGATATTATGTACGATACAAGTTTACTTTCAAGGTTCATGCAGAATTCAACTCAAGTCCACTATGTAGTAGCAAGACGGATTCTTATATGCTTGCAAAGGACGTAAAACTATGGGATATGATATAGACCCACAGAAAATTATGCTTTGCTTGGCTACACAAATAGTGATTGGGCAACATTTGTAGATGACATGAAAAGTACTTCGGGAAATGCATTTACACTTAGCTCAAGTATCTTCTCATGGGCACCAAAGAAACAAACAACCGTTGTTCAATCATCAGTAGAAGCTGAGTATTTGGCTACGACATCCATAACTAGTCAAGACATTTTCAAGGATATGGGAGAGATACAAAAGGAAGCTATAGAATCTACTGCAACAGTAAATCAACAGTAGCAATGGTGAAGCATCTCGTGTTCCACAGTTGAACTAAACATATAAGTATTAAATATCACTTCATCTAAAAAACTAAAGTAAACAAGGAAATAAAGCTCAAGTTTTGCAAGATTGAAGAACAATTGACAGACATATTCATAAAAGCATTACCAAGAGGCAAATTCGAGCAACTATGTGACATCATCAGAGTTATCGAAATGTGAATCAAGGAGGAGTAATGAAGATGCTGCATATTTCTGAAAAGTTTTAAATGTGCTTAAGAAACAAGAAAATTGTGGTGTAATATTAAATTAAAAAATTTGGAGGGTGCAAGTTTTAGGAAAAAATGATTAAAAAATAAAATAAAATAAAATAAATTAAACTTGGTAGGAGCTTCATCATAAGCTGAGCTTGAAGTCGGTTGTGGCAGCGGACCTAAGAGGCTATATAAAGCCTTCGGCTGCTCACAATTTAGACCCTTTAAAAAGCACAAAAACTTCCACAGCTTCCTCACTATTTACACTCCTCCCATTTGCCAACCTTTATTTTCAATAAAATATATATATATATATATATATACGTTTTCTATCCTATCACCTCACATCATTTCTTATCAACCAAATCTATAAATATTATCTTGTCTACTTTACATCCACCACTACACGGCACCACCCTCCAATGCATTTACATTTACATTTACATTTATATATTTTAATCATCGACTCAACAGGTAATTAAATAAACCAAACCAATTCATACGATGATTCTCTCCAACTGACCAAAACCAGCAGCAGCCATCTCATGAAACTCACTATATTAATATTCCTATCAGTCCTTGGATGATGCCTGTCTCCTCCTATTAATTTATTCATTTCAAACAAGGAATTTGCTTGCATATAACATCTCTCTTTAATACATTTTTTATTAGGCCGGCAGAGCAAAAATATTGTTAACGGAGTCATCAAGCAAACCTAAACGAACAGCAGAGTCAAAGTCAAATCTTGGTTGGTGCTGATGGAAGATAATTAGTACTGAATATTTTGCAAAGCAATCTTCAACCTTGTATCTATTAGAAGTAGAGGGGAGTTCTTCATATTCAACCTTGATACAAGTTTCAGAATTTTGTTTTTACAATGAAAACACACTCAAATATGACTCGTGTATCTCAATGTTCTCTCTGCTACTTCATACTTATATTACTGCCAATTTTTACAGTTGCTCAAACTTATAGGAACATATCTTTGGGGTCATCACTGACTGCATCAAATGATAATTCTGGCTCTTCCTGGGTGTCACCATCTGGTGAATTTGCTTTTGGATTCCAGAACATTGGATATCAGGGATTTTTGCTGGCCATCTGGTTCGATAAAATACCTGAAAAGACCATAGTCTGGTCAGCCAACAGAGATGAGATGGTCCAAAGAGGATCAAGAGCTGACCTTACCTCAGATGGACAGTTGGTTCTCAGAGATGCAACAGGCAAGCAGATATGGAGTGCTGGCCCTGGTGGAGGTGCAACTGCCTACGGAGCTATGCTTGACTCAGGGAATTTTGTCCTGGCACGCAGAGATTCTGTCAATTTGTGGCAGAGTTTTGGTGAGCCTACAGACACGATTCTGCCAACACAGACGATGAATCAAGGCAGCAAACTTGTTGGTCGTATCACTGAATCAAATTATTCAAGTGGAAGATTTATGTTTATACTGCAAAATGATGGGAATCTCGTCCTATACACCACAAATTATCCAACTGAAGAAGTTAATTTTGCTTATTGGTCGACTATGACTTCTATTCCTGATGGTTTTCAAGTGATATTTAATCAATCTGGCTATATGTACCTTATAGCTAGAAATGGAAGTATACTTAATGAAGTATTTTCAAATACAGCATCAACACAGGATTTCTACCAAAGAGCAATTGTTGACTACGATGGAGTTTTCAGGCAATACATCTACCCGAAGAGCTCGGCTTCAAGTGGTGGAAAGCCTATGGCTTGGTCCACTTTGTCATTTATACCATCAAATATCTGTATGAGAATTAGGGGAGCGACAGGCAGTGGCGCTTGCGGGTTCAACAGCTACTGCAGTTTGGAAAACGACAAAAAGATATGCCAGTGCCCTCCTGGTTACAACTTCTTTGATGATGAAGATGCGATGAAGGGGTGCAAACAGAACTTCGTCCCACAGAGTTGTGATAAAGCATCAGAAGAAATGGATCTATTCGATTTCAGAGAGATGATCAATACAGACTGGCCCCTATCTGATTATGAACATTTTCAATACGTTAGTGAAGATTGGTGTAGACAGGTTTGCTTGAGTGATTGTTTTTGTTCTGTTGCCATTTTCAGAAATGGAGAATGTTGGAAGAAGAAAGATCCTCTCTCTAATGGAGTGTTTGATGCCAGCATTGGAGGAAAAGCTCTGATCAAGATAAGGAAGGATAACTCCACTGGATCATCAAGTTCAGGTTCAAGTAGAAAACAAAATTCAACATTGATCCACATTTTATCCACACTATTAGGTAGCTCAATCTTTTTGAACTTGCTTTTATTGTTAGCAACTTCAATTTTTCTTTACCGTTTGAATCAAAGGAAACTGGGAAAGGTTCAATCGGAAGCAGTCATGCCTGCCATAAACCTAAGAAGTTTCACCTACAATGAGCTCGCAAACATAACAGAGCAATTCAAGCAAGAGCTTGGCAGTGGTGCTTTTGGAACAGTTTATAAGGGAACTTCATCGTTTGATAAAGATGAATTTGTTGCTGTCAAGAGATTAGACAAGAGAGCACATGAAGGCGAGCAAGAGTTTAAAGCAGAGGTGAGTGCAATTGGTAGAACAAATCATAAGAACTTAGTCAGGCTGCTTGGATTCTGCAACGAGGGGCAACACCGCCTTCTGGTGTATGAATACATGAGCAATGGTTCTTTAGCAAACTTCCTGTTTGGGAACTCCAGGCCTAATTGGCACGACAGGATTCAGATTGCTTTTGGGACTGCAAGAGGGCTGTTTTACTTGCATGAAGAATGCTACACACAAATCATACATTGTGATATCAAGCCACAAAACATCTTACTCGATGGCAATCTCACAGCTCGAATCTCTGATTTTGGATTGGCCAAGCTTATGAAGACAGACCAGACTCAAACGCTAACTGCAATAAGGGGAACCAAAGGGTATGTGGCTCCTGAATGGTTCAGAAACCTGCCCATCACAGTGAAAGTTGATGTCTACAGCTTTGGAATATTGTTGCTTGAGCTTGTATGCTGTAGAAAGAACTTTGAGGCTGATGTAGAGGAAGATCAAATGATACTTGCAGATTGGGCATACGACTGTTTCAGAGAAGAAAAACTGGAATTGTTAGTGGAGAACGACGAGGAGGCCAAGAATGACATGAAGAGAGTACATAAGTTTGTGATGATAGCAATTTGGTGCATTCAGGAGGACCCATCACTGAGACCTACCATGAAAAGAGTCACTCAGATGATGGAAGGAACAGTTGAAGTCCCTCATCCACCTGACCGAACCTCATTTATCAGCCCAAAATAATTACTTTTGCAGTCCATGTTCCTCTTGTTTACATAATTTGCACGATAGATGATGGAAGGAGCAGTTGAAGTCCCTACACCTCCTGATGCAACCTCATTTATCAGTTCAGCATAAGTCCTTTTAGCAGTTCATGCTCATGTTTGAAATCCAATAACATTTTGCTGGTCATCCAGGCTAGGCAAATAGTAGTGTACTCATGATTGTATGTGTAGTCATGTATGAGTTTCCCAAAAAAGTATTTAGTATGAAACCATATTATTGGATGGCAATTTCTGCACCCCATTACTTATTAGTGTTCTGTTAATCTCTCTTAATCCTGCAGACTAAATTCTACAATTCCCATGTAAAAAACAAAAACAAAAAGAAAAATCAACATAGCAACTAAACAGCACAGTAAATTGTAGTCTCAAACAGAAACAAAAAATGTAAAGAAAATTGGAATAAAGGAAATTTGAGGATCCTGATATGGAAAGAAATCATAACAGCCTATGGTTTTTATAGTACAAATATGCCTTTTAAACCCCTAATGACCATTTAATCAAGCACTACAGTAGACTTTTAAAACATGGACGATTGTAACGCATCACCTATTAGTAATACAGGTGGTTGGGCACCCCCGAATTCATGCAATATTGAAGATTCAAATTCTACTGCATACATTTTAAAGTGTGTATGGTAGTTTTATCCTTATATTATATGAGAAGATATCCAGGTGACTTAACAGATACTGATCACAATGCTTTAACTTTTAGATGTGAGCGTGGAAAATTGTAAGAAGACATAATAAGATAAGTTCTTGTAATCTTTGTTATGTGATTTTATGGCATTCATTAAACCCGGTTGCATATGCAGAAATCATAGAAATTATGGATCTAGCTTATGCAATGTGATATCCACTTTAATATAATTCGAATCACAATCACAATCAGTCTACAGAATTTTAACTAAGCAATATGAACAAAAAATTAAAAAAAAAAAAAAAAAAAAACAACAACAACAACAACCAACAACGCATACATACATTCAAAACTCAAAGTTGAAACCCTTAAAGATTTTGATCGAAGAGAAATTTGTGTGTTTGTTGGAGACAAAAAAAACTTGAATGGATGAAGAAGTTTGAATGAAGACTCTCTTGCTAGGATGGTTGAAGAAGTTTAAATGAAAGGTTGAATGAAATAAGCTTGAATGGAGAAGCAGAAAGGTAGAAAGAAGAAGAAGGAATTAAATGTTGTGAAAAATACAAAAAATATCAATACAAGAATATCAATATTCGTTTTTAGCCATATTTTAAAAAAAAAAAAAAAAAAAATTGTTTTGACCCCCTGAAACAAATTAATTGCATGATATACTCACTTTACCCAAATTGCTCTTGTCTATTTTGTCCTCCTCCTCCTTTGCTTATGGTATGTAATCTTTTGGCTTCCTTTATTGATTGTTTGAGTTTTGTTAGGATTTTATTTTTTTGGTGATTTTTCGAGTTTTTTTGTATTTTCTATATTGGGTATTAATGCTTAAGATTAGATTCAATTGGATTTAGTTATATTTAACTTGAAATAAAAGTTTCTGGTGAGATACAGCGTAAAAAACGACAATTGACTTTTAAGCGCATTTAAAAACCTATAGACACTAGTTTTAAATAGCGCGTTTTACATTTGGGTGGAGAGTAGTTTGGTAAACTTAGGTAAAAAATGAAAATAGTTCGTTTAAGGGGTTAAAAATAAAATTTCATAAAAAAGTGGGTAAAAATAATTTTTTTTCTTTTCTTTTTTTTGGATAAAAGTGAATTTGTCTCATAAATGTTTTCTTTTCTTTTTATTTTCAGAAAGCCAAAACATTTTGAAATAGCATTATAATAAATCACAAAAATCATATAATTTTAAAAATTCTAAAATGCATGAAAACTTTAACAAAGTTAATCTCATTAATTATACAAAATTGTAGTCTTTTCAAAAATATTGAACACTAATTTATTTCAATAAAAAATAAAAACAAAATGGTGGAGATGAAGGGAACCAAAATGGGATTTTTTTTTTTTAACACAAAATGTACCTAGCGGAAGATTTTAATAAAAAATCCCAATAAGCCAAGATCGTCATTATTGCAAAACTTGATAACAAAGTAGGTTACAAATACCACGAATCGAATGTTATCCATTCACAATCCCACTTTAAATGGTTCGTCTTCTTTTACTTGGATCCTTTGGAAACCTAATGTCAACTTTTCAATGACTCTTCGATCAACTTTAATATAGGGAGAATTTAGGAGAGAAAGAAAAATTATAAAAAAAAACACATGATAGAATAAATATATCATGAATTCTATTACACCTAATAGAATACTTGGCCAAGGATTCATGACTAGTCATTGACTCGTATAATTCCTTAAGGAAATATCCATGTCTCACAGTCATTGCGGAATTTCTTCAAGTGTGCACTTCCTCGATATTGAATAATCTACACACCAATCTATTGAGATATTAATAAATGTGACCTCACTCATTTGATATACCAAATGTTTCAATCATTCGATACACATCCACAACCCTATTCAGATTTACATTTGTTATCACTTCAACCATTATCTTACTTCATATCCACATATCCACTTAGATATTAATCTTTTTGAAGATAGTTTCACATATATGGTCATATACTTATTTCAAAGGATATCAACATGCTTAGCTAACACTCTACTCTCATGATTAGGAATGACAACGGATCAGGTTCGGACGAGTTTGCCTAAACACCTCCCACCTGCACCCACACTCGCGAAAACTTCATAAGTGCGGGAGCGGGTGCAGACCTGTAGGTACGGGTGGACCCAAATCCCACCTGCAAAAAGCCACAACATTTCAAATATATATATATATATATATAGATATATATATAGATATATGCACATACCAATTTTCATACAATTTTTTTAATTAAAATCATCTAATAAATACAAATGATATAATTTCCACATCTTAACAATAATATCAGCCACAAAATAGAATTTAATTTAATATTCCAATCTAAAAGATAAGTTTTAAAATCTAACATAATAAATTCAAAATAAATTAAAAACAAATTACATAAAATCCCATAAATCTAAATACAACACAAAATATGCTAAAGCATTGGTCAAATACATAATAAATTTGAACTTAAAAGAACGTATATAGGAAACAAATTCAAAAACTTTCATAAAATTAACAAATATAAATGTTATTTAATATTATTTATAAAGGGATAATTTCAATATTGTCCCTCACTTTTGAGCAAAGTTTGATTTTTTAAACATAAATTGGTTTATGATTCTATCATTCTTAAATTATCAAGAAATTCATCAATTTAGTTCCTGACATTAGTCAACTGTTGGTCAACCCTAACGGAGATAGGGGTATTTTCATCTGTAAACTTATAAATGCCATGTGTCAACATAAAAAAGAAAATTTGAGTAATTAAAACATAAAACATATAATTATTAAATAAATTAAAAATAAAGAAATTGATGGATCACCACCATTGATGGAGATAGAACTTAAAAAATAAAATAAAAACATAAAACACCAACTCCAATTTTCATCTTCAACCAACAACCACCAAATCAACCCACAAACCCACAAAATACACTCAAAATCAATCTATATATTAGGTTTGACGATTTAGGTTTGAAACTCATATCATCATCTAGTATGAACACTCTTGGGTTCGTCTTCAAACAAACCCAAATGCGTTCATTTTTGTCGAACCCTAAGTGGGTTTGTTCAATGATCTAGTATGAACCCACCTGGGTTTGTTGTCGAACCCAGGTGGGTTCGTTCTAGATTTTCGAATTCATTTGGATTTGTCATCGATCCTAATGGGTTCATTCGATGATCATGGAGTAGCTGTCGTTTGAACACGGTGATTGGAAGCCATCACCTTTGCCGTTGTTGATAGAGTGATTGTTGTTCAAACACAACAATCGAAAGCCAACTGAATTCACCGAACCAAACCTTAAAAAATTAAATCTTTCAAAAAGAAGATAACAGATGATAGGAATACATTAGGACATAGAGAGAGAGAGAGAGAGAGAGAGAGAGAGAGAGAAGTGCTCATAGTGGTTTTGAAGGCTTCGTTTTCTTAGGAATTGAAACTTTTCTTTTCTTCCAAACAAAAAAAGGTTGTGAGTTGTGAGTGTTGCCCTGGTAGTGGATAAAATGGGAGGACGAACAAAATATCTGGGTTCAAGATGAAGATCTAAGTTCAACCCAAATCTTTCAACTTATTTTTGTTTTTTTTTTTTTCTCATCTTTAATTTTTTTTTAAAAAAAATTATTTTCCACTATTGAAGGATCTCCCTCAATGGTGGAAATCTATTATAAATATTATTTATTATTTATTATATATTTGATTTCCTTTCTCTTAAGGAAATTAATATTTTATGTCACAAAAAGGGACACATGTTAGTGTTCTATTGATTTAAAATTTTTAACTGACAGATGTTGCTTTCCATTGGTGGATAGGTTAAAATTAAATTGTTTTGTTAAGGAGTAGTATAGTAATTTTATACTGTTAACGATATATTAGTCTTTTTAAAAATTTTGTCACTTTTGACCATTAAAAATTTGTTTAGAGAGACTGTATTGATGAGTTTCTTGATAATTTATGGATGACGGGATCATAAACCAATTTATATTTAAAAATTTGAACTTTGCTTAAAAGTTAAGGATGACACTAAAATTTACCCAAAAAATTAACATTGTGTGTCCGCAGTTTGGGTGTGGATTTTCTTTTTTTTCGGCACCCTCACCCGTACCCAGCTCCTGCTTTAACATTTAGCATTCACACCTGTCCACGAATTCAATTAATTAAATTCACACCTGCCTACTAAGGGTTGAAATCCGTGGATTCGCAAGTTCTCAGGTGAAATGATCATCCCTACTCATGATTTAGATAAGCTATTCCACTGGATTGGGAATCTAACATGTTACGGTCATTATTGCAATGAAATGCTCAATTTCATTATTGAATCTGTTGCAAACACTTTTAATGCTTTCTTGATTCTGATCTAAGTGTACATCATGCACAAAATTCGGGTACACATCAACATTATGGACTCATGCTTCATGATATTTAATGCTAGAAATAAATTAAATTAGTTTTTATTGTTTTTGGGAACTTGTCTAACAAGAGACTGTCTCCTTCACCA
This sequence comes from Nephelium lappaceum, assembly GCA_021234005.1. Lineage (NCBI taxonomy): Eukaryota > Viridiplantae > Streptophyta > Magnoliopsida > Sapindales > Sapindaceae > Nephelium > Nephelium lappaceum. The sequence continues at coordinate 9,337,375 of CM038009.1, forward strand.
TGTAGAGGTAGCAACCCCCTTCAATTTTCTTTTTACTAATTAATTGATTTTATTTTTTAATTTAAAATTTATTTTTGAGCTTTCCTTACGCGTCACATATTTTTAAAACTATTGTGTTTTGATAAAATAATATTAGAATCAATAAATTTGATTTTATATATATAATCAAATTACAAATTAACTATTTGATTGAAAGAATAAACTTCATTTATTTATTATAATTTAACTACATCATTGGTCAAAGACCGTTAATTTAAGCCGCCCTTGGCTATGTCTAAAGAATAAAAATATAATTTTACCCTTCTTCCTTTTTCAACCATCTACTCCTTAAAAAAAGATTGAAATCTCCACGGTTTGTCCTTTGATGGAAGGTGAGGATGAAAACAAAAAATATATACTTAAAATATAAATTTTAAAAATTCAAATAAAAATAATTAAAAAGAAAAAATAAATAAATTCAATGAGGATCCCAGCTAGTTCTTCACCCACCCCCAGTTCATCAACAACCTTTTATCATCATCCATCTATTACCATCATCGACATCAACCTATCATCATCATCATCAGCATCAATCCACCATCATCAATACCCAAAAAAAAAGTGAAAAAAAAAAAAAAAAAGATGAACCCAATGCCCAAAATTGAGCCAGTCAGTTGAAGCCAATTAATCCAGGAGTTCGCCGCCGTCGTCCACAATATCACCACCTCCATTACCACCAACAACCATTCGCCAATCCCCCTCTGTTTCTTTGATTTGTCACCACCAACAACCATTCGCCAAACCCAAACCCCCCTCTTCGAACCTAACTAGATCTGAAGCCAAACCATGGAACCCACAACCTTATTTGTCTTTTCGAACCCCCTTCTTTTTCTTCTCCATGCCCCTGTTCTTCGGCAAAGGAGACTTAACGGTCTTCATCGCGTGGAGACCAGGTAAATTTTTTTTCGTTATTTCATCTGCGAGGGAGACCCAAGGATAGTCGAGAACTTTGTAGACAATGTTGTCGGTACTCCCGTCGATGCAGTTTAGTTGCTTCAGCTCAATGAAGTGGATGAGCTGGGGACGCTGCACCGTGGCTGCTGTTGTGGAGGAGGAGGGAGTTGGGTGGACAACTTGTTGAAGAAGAAAAAGAACCGGAAGGGTTAGGGAAGATTTGGGTGGACAATTTGTTGGAGTTGAAAAAGGAGAAGAAATCAAGAGTTAAGTTGGGTTACAATTTTTAACCGGGTGATGAACTAGGTGGGATCCTCCATCGTCCCTTCAATTTTTTATTTTTATTTTTTTAATATTTTCTAAGTTTTTTGGTTTTTGTTTTAAATTATATAGAAATAATTATAATTCTTTTTAAATTATAAAAATTTAAAATATAGCTAAAAGACAAAAATACCCTTGAATGTGTTGAATCTGTTGACTAACTTAAACTTACATCAGATAGCTAAATCGTAATACACTTATAATTCAAGAAAATAATACCGACAAAGGATATAATAAAGGCTACTAGTGGGCTGGATTGGATAAGACAAAGAGGAACATCCTTGGTGTCGTGTGAATCAAGATAGGGGGAATTCTAACTTTTGGGAAGTGATGAAATTTTTAACTATAGTTGAAAAAAGGATGAAATGAATTCTTACATTTTAAAAAAATATCAAATTAGTTCCTCTCGTAAGTCAATTGACTATTAAACCTAATGGATGACATGGTGTGCAAAGATAATTTTATCATTTGAAATTGCAACCCAAGATCTCGATATGTATACAAACCAGATAATTTGAAAACAAATTAAAAAAAAATTAAAAGATAAATAATTAAAAAAAAATTTTAAAAATAATAATAAGCGAAAATAAGATATTTAATACAAATAAAAAAATAATAAAAATAATTTAAAAATAATAAAAATGATATTTACCCTTAAAAGAATTGAAAATTTCTAAACATTAATAAAAAGAAAAAATAATCAATCAAGTAAATGGTTGGATGAAAATCCGGTAGATGGGTTTTTTTTTTATCTAGTAGTGATTTTTTTTTAATATTTAATTATTTAATTATTTTATTCTATTTTACAATAACATTTAATATTTAATGATTTTTTAAAATCTGTACTCTCAAAAAAATTGAATCTAAGGGCAAAACTATAATTTCACAAAATTACATAAAAAACCAGCAAAGGATAATTTTGTAATTAAATGTTATTGTAATATTCAATTATGGATGAAGGTATGATAGTCTTTGTTTCCATTTTAACTAACTACAAGGGTAAATGAGTTTTTTTTTTTACATTTTTCGTTAGGTTTGATTGTCAATTGACTGATGGAATGACTAATTTTACATTTCTTCGAAACATTAGGGTCCATTTTATTCTTTTTCGAAATATAGTTAAAATTTTGATTCTTTCCCAAAAATTAGGGACTCAAATGATTTTTTCCCCTACATAAACTTAATTGAAATGGCTTGATTATGGTTTTGTTAACATATTTTATAATTGCATGTTTTTCAAAATCTGAAATAATAGTGATGCTTGTATGATGAATTGATAATATTCCTTGAAACACCATTAAATTGTTGTATATGATAGTATTATAATTTGTATGCTATGGTGAGAGCATTAATTATGAAATTGTATCGTGGAAACATTAATATTGTGCATATGAAATTCATTATTATGTTTCCATGCGTTATGCTTATGAAAAGATGTATCGTATGAATTAAATTGTGGATTAATAACAAGCGAAAAGATAGAATTGTGGTTCTGTTATGATGATGGTACTGTTGCGATCAGGTTTTATTTTCAATGCCCTCGGGAACGATCTCAGTGCCCTCGGGAATGACCTCGAAAGAGGGAGTTGCAACAAATAGTGTTGTGGTCAAATTTTATCTTTGATGTCCTAGGGAACGACCTCATAAGAAGGAATTGCAATACTTCTCATGATAGATAGGATGAGGTAGCACCCTTATATTGTGGTGTTTGTTTGTTAATACCTAATTATTGTGGCATTTGTTTATGGATCCACAGCTTATTAAACTAAATGATACTCATATACTCTTTGATATAGAAGTGAGTTGCAAATACATGTGGAATATTAATAATGATTTTGATAGAAATCATTGCCAATTTATTGATGTGTCATGCATTGGAAAAACTGATGTTTGATTTTGATATAATGGATACGTAATATTATGATACATGTTGCATCGCTCATTTTGTTCATGTTTATTATTTAAGATACTATGTTTTGTTTACTAAATTAAATAATAATAAAATTTTGTTATTTTGACTTTAGAAATACTCCCTGTTGGGCTTGGTAAGCTCACCCCTTATTTCTCCCTCAAGCTATAGTGACAGGTTGCTCAATTTGTGCTTGTGCGGACTCGAGATTTTTATTTACAAAGATTTTTATTTAAAGGTTATGAAGATGGAAAGTTATTTTGTATGTTCTTCCCGTTTGATGTATATGTGGAAGGGTTATAATTACAACTGTATTTATTCTTATTAGAATTATTAATCTCATAGAGCTTGAAATTTATACATGTGGTGTTATATTTATCATAATTAGAATGTTTAATAATAATCATTTTATAGAGAAATAGAGTATCTAATTATGATGGATTTTATTTGAAGACTTTAGATTTTTGTAAAAATAGGTAAAATATACATTTGGAAAACTCTAGTAACAAGGGAAACTATACCGAAATTTTTTAAGAATTGATTTCATGGAAAATATGAGTTATAATGTGGAAATTCTAGGATTACCTACTTTTTTATATAATTTTAATATTTTATTCACGTCCCTGGACTCAGGGCGTGACAGTCGTTGTTTTTTAAGAAATTAGAAACTAAAATAAAATTTATCCTCCAATGAAATAAAAGTATTCTAAAATTATTTAATAAAATAATAGAGATGTTTGGAGAAGTTATACCAATGAACAAGTCAATGTGCTAAACTATAGGGAATTTTTCAAGTGACCAAATTAGCAATCAACCCATGGAAGTTACTATATTATCTTTGATTAGAGTGCTGGATGATATATGTTTCTTCTCCTACTAATTTCCAAGTTGAATTTTTTTTCTCCCACCAAGTTATAATTTTCATATGTATAATTTGGAGAAAACTCAAATTTCAAACATGAAATTTTTGTGTTCCCTTCTCCCCATAAATTATTCAATTCAAACATGTAAATTTTGTTTCCTTTATACTCACAAATTTAATTTAAGGCAAATATTTTTTGTTCATGGCATAAAACACGTATATTTAATTAAAGTAATGCTAGACTTTCCAAATATTTTGTCCAAATGGTGTGACATATGAGTTATCAAAATTTTATTAATTATCACATCTTATGAATTATAAGATCTTAACAACTCACATGTCACATCATTTAGGCATAAATTTGGATAAAATATTTAGGAAGCCTAACATTACTCATTTAATTAACCTAAAAATCTCCTTATTATATTCAATTACTTTATGAACCCATATTAAAAAGTTAAAATTAAATTTTTATTTCCTCTACCCTTTAAAATACCAAAAATATCCTTCAATATTAATAACAATTTTAATTGTGTATTTTTTTCCCATGACTTCCATTTAACACTCATTTAAAACACAATTTCAGGTTCTTTTTTTCTTTTAATTTTCATTTGGATTTGATTGAGATTTAAGTCTTTGTCATTGTTCTTACTTCTTTCATTGTTTTTTCTTCTTCCTTATCTCTTGTTCATTTTTTTTTTTTTTTTCATGTTCATTTGGTTTTCCTTTTTTATAATTTATTTATGATAATGATTATAACGATGGGACGGGACTAAATTTTTTTCTTTTTTTTTTTAAAAAAAAAAAGATTGATGAAACTACATATGTGGTTTTTAGATATGTTAACTATTAGGTTCTCTTGATTTCATCTTAATTTATAAAAAAAAAAAAAAAAAAAAAAAAAAAAAAAAAAAAAAAAAAAAACTATATATGTGCTAGATGAAATGCCCTAAAGAAAAAGTGAAGCTACAAAATTGTTTAAGAGTAATGTTTTTGAGATAGTTTAAGAGTATCGTTGATTCCTAGTTTTAGTGTCCACTATATATGTGTTTGATGAAATGTTTCAAAGAAAAAGTCAAGCCATAAAATTGTAACAAAAACAATACTATTTTGGTTAAATTTTGGACAAAATATGTGTTGAAGGGGAAAAAAAAAACTCTTTTACATTTTTTAACTATCATTATACAATTATTTTCTTCTTGTTGTTTTTGTGAACGTTATTGTATAAAAACTTATGAAACAAAATCGTTTTCGTTAAACAAAACAATTTTTTTTTTTTCAATTAGAAACTAGTTCTTTTTATTTAAACAAAATTACATATTTTTATTTGCCATAAAAAAAATAACTATAAAAAGTTATCGACATTAAACATATTAGAAGTCAAATGAAACATACATATATACATTCAGACTTCATCAAATCAATTCTTGATTCATGCATTCTTTGTTTGCTTGTGAAAATTATATTTTTTTAGGTCATATTACTTTTGATTTTATATATATTACTAGGGTTTATATTAAATTGGATGTAAAAAGCAAATTGATAATTTAAACTGTATAATTATGTACTTTTAAGTAATTGTATGTAAGGATATGATGATAATAAAATACTTTTTTAAAAAATGGATGTTGGAAGGAAATTTTTGGGTTTGGCAACATCCTTTGCTAGCGACGTGCAATGTGAAAGATAGAATTTGTGAACCTCTCTATTTTTATCTTGTTGGGCCCACAGAGAAGAAATGAGGTGTCAATGAAGTCATCATGAAGTCTACTTCAATGAAACAAATTCAAGGCCGTGGTTTCGTTTACCCAATGCTGACAATTTCTGCAAAGAAATCTGCAACATAATATCACCAAAACTATAGAAACGTTTTTCATCTTTAAGCTTGATATAAGTTTCAGGATTTTGTTTTTCCTGGATAACACACTCAAAATATGGCTCTTGTAGTAAACTTTTCTCTATACTACTTGATGCTTATGCTACTGGCAATTTTTACAGTTGCTCAAACTTATAGGAACATATCTTTGGGGTCATCTCTTACTGCATCAAATGATAATTCTGGCTCTTCCTGGGTGTCACCATCTGGTGAATTTGCTTTTGGGTTCCGGCAAATTGGAGATCACGGATTTTTGCTGGCCATCTGGTTCGATAAAATACCTGAAAAGACCATAGTCTGGTCAGCCAACAGAGATGCGATGGTCCAAAGAGGATCAAAAGCTGAACTTACCTCGGATGGACAGTTGGTTCTCAGAAATTCAACAGGCAACCAGATATGGAGTGCTGCACCTGTTGGTGGTGCAACTGCCTATGGAGCTATGCTTGACTCAGGGAACTTTGTCCTGGCAGGCAGAGATTCTGTTAATTTGTGGCAGAGTTTTGATCAGCCAACAGACACAATTCTGCCAACACAGACGATGAATCGAAGCAGCAAACTTGTTAGTCGTATCTCTGATTCAAATTATTCAAGTGGAAGATTCATGTTTATACTGCAAACTGATGGGAATCTCGTCCTATACACCACAAAGTATCCAACTGAAGAAGCTAATTATGCTTATTGGTCAACTCAGACTTCTATTCCTGATGGTTTTCAAGTGATATTCAATCGAGATGGCTATATGTACCTTACAGCTGGAAATGGAATTATACTTAATAAAGTATTTTCAAACACAGCATCAACACAGGATTTCTACGGAAGAGCAATTGTTGACTACGATGGAGTTTTCAGGCAGTACATCTACCCGAAGAGCTCAGCTTCAAGTCGTGGGAAGCCTATGGCTTGGTCCACTTTGTCATTTATACCATCAAATATCTGTTTGAGAATTAGGGGAGAGACAGGCAGTGGCGCTTGCGGGTTCAACAGCTACTGCAGCTTGGAAAATGATAAAAAGATATGCCAGTGCCCTCCTGGTTACACCCTCTTCGATCATGGAGATCTGATGAAGGGTTGCAAACGGAACTTTGTCCCACAGAGTTGTGATAAAGCATCAGAAGAAATGGTTCTTTTCAATTTCGGAGAGATAAACAATACAGACTGGCCCCGATCTGCTTATGAACATTTTGATGATGTGAGTGAAGATTGGTGTCGACAGGTTTGCTTGAGTGATTGTTTTTGTGCTGTTGCCATTTTCAGAAATGGAGGATGTTGGAAGGAGAAAAGTCCTCTGTCTAATGGAGTGTTTAATGTCACCGTTGGAGGAAAAGCCCTGATCAAGATAAGGAAAGATAACTCCACTATAACTGCAAGTTCAAGTTCAAGTAGAAAACACTCTTTGATATTGATGCACATTTTATCCGCACTATTAGGTGGCTCAATCCTTTTGAAATTCCATTTTTTGTTTGCAACTTTCATCTTCCTTTACCATTTGATAGAAGCAAATTCGTAGCAATCAAGAAGCTAGAAAAGGCCGCTAGAGAAGGTGAGAAAGAGTTCAAATCGGAAGTTAATTTAATCGGTTGAACAAATCACAAGAATTTAGTCAGGTTCCTAGGATTCTGCAACGAGGGACAACACTGCCTTCTGGTGTATGAATACATGATCGACGGTTCTTTAGCAAACTTCCTGTTTGGGAACTCCAGGCCTAATTGGCACGACAGGATTCAGATTGCTTTTGGGACTGCAAGAGGGCTGTTTTACTTGCATGAGGAATGCTCCACCCAAATCATACATTGTGATATCAAACCACGAAACATCTTACTCAATAACTATCTTACAGCTCGAATCTCTGGCTTTGGATTGGCTAAGCTTATGAAGACAGACCAGAGTCACACAACAACCGCAATTAGGAGAACCAAAGGGTATGTGGCTCCTGAATGGTTCAAAAACCTGCCCATCACAGTGAAAGTTGATGTCTACAGCTTTGGAATATTGTTGCTTGAGCTTGTATGCTGTAGAAAGAACTTTGAGGCTGATGCAGAGGAAGATCAAAAGATACTTGCAGATTGGGCATATGACTGTTTCAGAGAAGAAAAACTGAAATTGTGAGGGGAGAACGATGAGGAGGCCAAGAATGACATGAAGAGAGTACATAAGTTTGTGATGATAGCAATTTGGTGCATTCAGGAGGACCCATCACTGAGACCTACCATGAAAAAAGTCAATCAGATGATGGAAGGAACAGTTGAAGTCCCTCATCCACCTGAGTAGACCTCATTTATCAGCCCAAACTAATTACTTTTCCAGTCCATGCTCATCTTGTTTCCACAATATGCACGCTAGAGGATAGAAGGAGCAGTTGAAGTCCCTACACCTCCTGATGCAACCTCATTTATCAGTTCAATATAAGTCCTTCTAGCAGTTCATGCTCATGTTTGAAATCCAATAACATTTTGCTGATCATCCAGGCTAGGCAAATAGTAGTGTACTCATGATTGTATGCGTAGTCACGCATGAGTTTCCCAAAAAAGTGTTAGTATGAAACCATATTATGGGATGGCAATTTCTGCACCCTATTTCTTGTTAAGGTTCTGTTAATCTCTCTTAATCCTGCAAACTAAATTCTACAATTCCCGTGTAAAAAAAATAAAAATAAAAATAAAAAATCAACAGAACAACTAAGCAGAACAGCAAATTATAGTCTCAAATAGAAACAAAAAATGCAAAGCAAATTGGAATAAAAGGAAATTTGAGGATCCTGATATGGAAAGAAATCATAACAGTTTATGGATTTTTTGGTACAAGTATGCCTCTTAAACCCCTAACGACCACTTAATCAAGCACTACAAAGTAGACATTTTTTTTTTTTTGAAAAGAACAGGGTAGACTTTTAAAACATTGAGGATTGTTACATCTCACCTATTACTAGTATAGGTGGCTGGGCACCCCCCCAATTCGTTCCATATTGGAGATTCAAATTCTACTACATATATTTTAAAGTTTGTTTGATAGTTTTCTTCCTATATTATATGAGAAGATATTCAGGTGGCTTGATAGATTCTGACAATCCTCTAACCTCTTAGATATGAGCCTAGAGAGTAAGAAGACATAATAAGATGAGTTCTTGCAATCTTTTTAATGTGATTTTATGACATTCACATGGACAAACTTTCATATCTAACTTATTGGGTGCAATATCTATGCTTCTATAAGGGCAATGTTCAGTGAAGCAACTGGTTTAATGAGGCTATTAAACCTGATTACCATGGTAGCTTCTTCTACCATAGAATTGGTGGTTTAATGGTCTCATTAATTCCGGTTTGGTGAAACAACTAGGTTTAATGAGATCATCAAACTTGGTTGCGTATGCAAAAACCGCAAATATCATAGATCAAGCTTATGCAATGTGATATCCACTATAATATAATTCAAATCACAACCGCAATCAGTCCACAAAATTTTAATTAAGCAATGTGAATAAAAAAAAATTAAAAACAACCAACAACACATACATACCTACAAAACTCAAAGTTATAACTCTTGAAGATTTTAATTGAAGAGAATGTGTGTTCGTTGGTGACAAAGAAACTTAAATGGATGAAGAAGCTTGAATGAAAACTCTCTTACTAGGATGGTTGAAGAAATTTGAATGAAAGCTTGAATGAAAGAAGCTTGAATGGGGAAGAAGAAAGGTAGAAGGAAGAAGAAGGTTAATTTGGTAATTTCAACTATGAGCAAGAGGGTCTTTTCAGGGTCATTTTTACTTAGGGTATTTTGGTAAAATTGGCCATGGAATGAAAATAGTTTGTTTGAGGGACTAGAAACAAATTGTCTTTATGTAGTTGGGTAAAAATGGTTTTTTCTTTTGTTTTTGGGTAGTTTTGAAATCTTCCCTTTAATAAAATGTCTAAAACTGGGATTCTTCGACAAACAAGTTAGAGATTAAATGTTTTCTTTTCTTTTTATTATAGGAAACCCAAAACTTTGTTTACTCTTTTTCTTTTAAAAATTCTAAAATGAATGATAACTTTAATAAAGTTAATCTCATTAATTATACAAAGTTGTATTGTTTTCTAAAATATTGAAAACTAATTTATTTCAATAAAAAATGAAAACAAAACGATGGAGATGAATGGAACCAAAACGTTTTTTATTTTTTCTTGAAAAAAAAAATATACCTAGCGGAAGATTTTAATAAAAAAGGGTCCCAATATGCCAAGATCGTCATTATTGCAAAACTTGATAACAAAGTGGAGTTACAAATACCACCAATCGAATGTTATCGAGTCACAATTCCACTTTAACGATTTGTCTTCTTTTTCTTGGATCCACTTAATACTTTGAAATCCCAATGTCATCTTTCCGATGACTCTTCGATCAACTTTAATGAATGTCCACTTTAGTTTGAGAACGAAACTTAAAAAAAAAAAATTATAAATGGTTTCTAAATAGATAGAGAAAAAGAGAGTTTTTCTTTTTGAGAAAACTCTCTTATGTCTTCTCTCCATATTAAAGTGGTGGCTTATTATTTTCATTCTTTCTCCATCGCCATTTGCCCCCTTATATGCTGTCATCTAATTAGGATGAAACCCTAATTGACCACAATTCTCATTTAGCCCTCTTACTTTAGTTTATATTGATTTGAGCTTGAAGAGAACCCCGAGACTATATTAATTTTGACTAATACAAGAATATATAATTGCGCATCATAAATCTCTTCTTGGATTTGCCACAACTTATACATTCACATAATCACATTTTACATCAGTATAACTATATGAGAAAATAATCCAAAATTTAATGTAATAGTAGTTATATTAAAACAACTTATTCCAAATGATGCTTTTATCCTGTATTATTTATATCATGTAATTAAATTCTCCATAGGATATCCTTAATCAGATTAGAAATAAATGTTGTCAATCTTATCTGATTACTCGTTTAATTTGGTTCCTTAAGTTCACAAATTACACCCACATAACTATACACGATAGAATAAATATATCATGAATTTTATTACACCTAATAGAATGTGAAAATCCCAAAAAATAGTATCGCTTTTGATAGATTATTTATTTTTTCCTATATAGTTTTATTTTTATCAAAAATACCCCATTTCATCATTCTGGTAATAAAAAAGTGAAACTGACATATACAAAGGGTAAAAAGACCAAACTGCTCTTGATATGATATATATATATATATATATATATATTTTTTTTGAAATGCCCCTGATGTGATATTTTAAAAAATAGAAAAACACTAAATTAAAACATATATATATATACAAAAAATAAAAATGGAGATCCAATCTGGATTTCACAGCCATAAATAAAAAAACCAATCAACAGAAGAAAAAAAAAAAAAAATTTGGTTCCCTCTCTCTCTCCCTCTTTCTTCTCATCATCAATCTCCCATAATCATCAACCTCCCACATTCATTAATCTCCCATAATCATCAGCAAGCACCATAAAACAAGGGGAAAAAAAAAGGCACTGGTCTCCACTGTTGGAGACCCACCTAGGTCTCCAATGGTGGAGACCATCTTGGAGACCTAGAATGGTCTCTATCATTGGAGACCCAGTTTTAGGGTCTCCAATGATGGAGACCCATGGGTCTCTACCATGCCCCGTAGTCGAACTATGCCGTTGTTATCGAACCCATCTGCAAATCCGGCCAAAGATAGAGAAGGAAAAAGGAAATGAGAAGAGAGAGAGCCAGAGAGAAAGAGGAATTGAGAGAAAAAAAAATAAAGTCTTTTTTTTTTTTTTTTTTTAAATAAAAATATCTTATTTGAATATTATTTATTTTATATTTTATATTTTTATTAATATTTTCATTAAATTTCATTTTTTGCCCCTAGAGTCAAACGGTTAATTATGTCAACCTAACGGAATTTGGTACCGTTAGGGCCATTATCGTCATTTCAAACGCTTTCAATGAGTATTTTGGGTGTTTATTTTAAAGTCAAATGATATTTTGAATAAAAATGAAATTACATAAGGGACAATGAATAATCTATTAAAAGTCGAGGGTTTGTTAGGATTATTCCTAATAGAATACATTGGCCAAGGATTCATCATCATTGACTCGTATGATTCCTTAAAAAAATATCCATGTCTCACACTTGCTGAATTTTTACAAGTATGCACTTCTTCTATATTGAATACCTTACTCATTGATACACATCCACAACCCTATTCATATTTAGATTTGTTATCACTATAATCATTATGTTATTCCATATCCACAAATCCACTTGGACATTAATCTTTCTGTAGATGGTTTCACATGTATGGTCATATACTTGTTTTAAAGAATATCAACATGTTAAATTCAGAGCTACACCTTACTCTTATGATTAGGAATGACAACGGATTCAAACCCACACTCAAAGCTACAAAAAACAATTGCACCCACACTTGCACCCATACCCATGAAAACTTCATAGGTGCAGGTGGACCCAAATCCCACCTGCAAACCCACAACATTTCAAAAAAAAAAAAAAAATACCAATTTTGTATAAATTTTTTAATCAAACATCACCTAATAAGTACAAATGATATAATTTTCACATCTTAGCAAATATATCAACCACAAAATAGAATAAAATTTAATATTCCAATCTAAAAGTTAAGTTCTAACATTGGAAAAATTCATGTTTAATTTTGATATAATGGATATGTCATAGTATGATACAAGTTGCATCCCTTGTTTTGTTCATGTTTATTGCCTAAGATATCATGTTTTGTTTACTAAATTCAATACAGATAAAATATCATTCTTTGGAGTTTAGAAATACTCCCTATTGGGCTTGATAAACTCACCCCTTATTTCTCCCCCAGGTTATAGTGGCAGGTTACTCAATTTTTGTTTGTGCTGTTTAGAGATTTTCATTTAAAGGTTATGAAGATGAAAAGTTATTTTGTATATTCTTCCCATTTGATGTATATGTAGAAGGATTGTAATTACAACCATATTTATTTGAATTAGAAGTATTAATCTTGTAAAGCTTGAAATTTATACATGCGATGCTGAATTTATGATAATTGAAATGTTTAGTAATTATTTTATGGAAAGACGGATTCTCCAATTATGTTGGATTTTATTTGTGGACTTTGAATTTTTGTAAAAGCAAGTAAAATTTACTTTTGGAAAACTCTAGCAACAAGAGAAACTAGTTTCATTGAAAATATGAGTTACAATGTGGAGAATTATTGGATTACCGACTTTTTCTATTTAATTTTAATATTTTATTCCTGCATTTGACTCCGGGCGTGACCACCGTTGTTTTCTAAGAAGTTAGAAACTAAAATAAAATTTATCCTTCAATGAAATAAAAGTATTCTAAAAATTATTTAATAAAATAATCTAGATGTTTGAAGAAACTATAGCAAGAACAAATAAATGTGCTAAACTACAGGAAATTTTCAAATGACCAAATCAGCAATCAACCCATGGAAGTTACTATATTATCCTTGTTTGGAGTGCTAGATGATATATGTTTTCTTCTCCCACTAATTTCCAAGTTGGAATTTTCTTCTCCCACCAAGTTATAATTTCCATATGTAGAATTTGGAGAAAACACTAATTTCAAACATGAAATTTCTCCGTTCCCTTCTCCCCATGAATTATTCAATTCAAGCAAGCATGCAAATTTTGTTTCCTTTACACTCACAAATTTAATCTAAGGCAAATATTTTTTGTTCATGGCATAAAGTGCGTTTATTTAGTTAAAGGGTGGTTCTATTGCCTCCAAAAATTTCCTTGCTACATTAAATTACTTTATAAATCCATATTAAAAAGTTAAAATTATATTTTTACTTCATATACCCTTTAAAATACCAAAACTATCCTTCAACATTAACAATAATTTTAATCATGTATTTTTCTCTCATTACACGCATTTAACACTCATTTAAAACACAATTTTAGTTTTCTTTTTTTTTTTTTTTTCCAATTGGATTTGATTGAGACGTGTATCTCTTTTGTTGTTCTTACTTCTTTCATTGCTTTTTCTTTTTCCTTATAACATCTTCAATGCTCTCATGGATTGTAAAAAAATTACATACCACATAAGATGAACAGACATTGAGTTAAAGTAAACTTCTTCAATATAATTATCACTCATTAACGTCAAGCTGAGGTGGCACCAAAAAAAAAAAAAAAAAAGACATTATCAACATGATTATTTATTTTCAAATGGTGTGTTAAACAGTTATATCAGTAAATTAATAACTATTTAATTTTAATTTTCAAGAGTAAGGATTATCTGATAATCCTTTATTGGTGTCAATCTTTTTGTGAAAGGAATTTAAGTTTAAGTGATGTATGAGCAAGAAAATATCTAATAATTTTAACCATCCATTTTTTTAAATGCTGATACATCACTAGATTATTAGAAGATTAGCAAAAAAAATTGATGGTAGAGAATCCTTGCTCAATTTTCAAATCTAATTAAAAGTGAAATATATATATATATATAAACATTAAATAGAAAATATAAAAGCATTAAATAGAAATACATGGAGCATTAAATGATACATATATCATGTAGAAACAAATTACTTAACATTGATAACATGAAACTTTTTTTTAAAGCACAATTCATGAGAGTATTAAAGATGTTCGTTATCTCTTGTTCTTTTTTTTTTTTTTTTAATGTTCATTTGGTTTTCCTTTTTTATAATTTATTTATGATAATGATTATAATGATGAAACTAATTAAAAAAAAAAAAAAAAAAATCAGTGATGAAACTGCGTATGTGGTTTTTAGATATGTTAACTATTAGGTTTTCTTGGTTTCATCTTAATTTACAAAAAACTATATATATGTTGGATGAAATGCCACAAAAAAAAAAAAAAAGTGAAGCTACAAAATTGTTTAAAAGTAATGTTGATTCTTGGTTTTAGTGTCTACTACATTGTATTTGATGAAATGCCTAAAAAAAAAAAAAGTGAAGCCACAAAAACAATACTATTTTGGTTAAATTTTGAACAAAACATGTGCAAAAGGAAAAAAATTAAAAAAAAAAAAAAAACACTTTTACACTTTTTAAATATTATTTATACAATTTTTTCTTTTTGTTGTTTATGTGAACATTACGTGTATGAAAACTTATGAAACAATATTGTTTTTGTTAAACAAAACGACTTTTTCTTCGAAATAGAAACTAATTATTTTTTAAATGAAAATACATATTTTTATTTGCTATTAAAAAAATCATCATAAAAAGTTATCAACATTAAATATACTACAAGTCAAAATAAACATACATATATAAATTTGGAATTCATCAAATTAATTCCTGGTTCTTCTATTTTATCATATATCAACATTAACTCTTAAATATTATAGTTGAACTTTTTTCTATCAGTTTAAGTTTTTTAGACTGATAGTAACTAACACATTCCTTGTTTACCTATAAAAATTATTAATTTTTAGGTCATATTACTTTTTATTTTTTATATATTATTAGGGTTTATACTAAATTGGATGTAATTAAAAAGCAAATTAAAAATTTTAATTATATAATTGTATACTTTCAAATAACTGAATATAAGAATATAATAATATAAAATATTATATTAAAAAAGGGGTGATGGAAGGAAATTTTTGGTGGCTCTATGGTTAAAGGTGACAAAATTTTGTGAACCTCTCTATTTTTATCCTGTTGGGCCCACAGAGAAGAAATGTGGTGCCGATGAAGTCTTCCTGAAGTCTACTACTCAATGTTATGCCCAATGAAATAAAGTCAAGGTCTTGGTTTCGTTTACTGATAATATCTGCAAATAAATCTTCAACACAATATCACCAAAACTATAGCAACGTTTTATATCTTTAAGCTTGATATAAGTTTCAGGATTTTGTTTTTCCTGGAAAACACACTCAAAATATGGCTCTTGTAGTAAACTTTTCTCTATACTACTTGATGCTTACACTACTGCCAATTTTTACGGTTGCTCAAACTTATAGGAACATATCTTTGGGGTCATCTCTTACTGCATCAAATGATAAGTCAGGCTCTTCCTGGGTGTCACCATCTGGTGAATTTGCTTTTGGGTTCCGGCAAACTGGAGATCAGGGATTTTTGCTGGCCATCTGGTTCGATAAAATACCTGAAAAGACCATAGTCTGGTCAGCCAACAGAGATGAGATGGTCCAAAGAGGATCAAAAGCTGAACTTACCTCTGATGGACAGCTGGTTCTCAGAGATGCAACAGGCATCCAGATATGGAGTGCTAGACGTGGTGGTGGTGCAGTTGTCTATGGAGCTATGCTTGACTCAGGGAACTTTGTCCTGGCAGGCAGAGATTCTGTCAATTTGTGGCAGAGTTTTGGTGAGCCTACAGACACGATTCTGCCAACACAAACGATGAATCAAGGCAACAAACTTGTTGGTCGTATCACTGAATCAAATTATTCAAGTGGAAGATTTATGTTTATACTGCAAACTGATGGGAATCTCGTCCTATACACCACAAATTATCCAACTGAAGAAGCTAATTTTGCTTATTGGACGACTCAGACTTCTATTCCTGATGGTTTTGAAGTGATATTTAATCAGTCTGGCTATATGTACCTTATAGCTAGAAATGGAAGTATACTTAATGAAGTATTTTCAAATACAGCATCAACACAGGATTTCTACCAAAGAGCAATTGTTGACTACGATGGAGTTTTCAGGCAATACATCTACCCGAAGAGCTCGGCTTCAAGTGGTGGAAAGCCTATGGCTTGGTCCACTTTGTCATTTATACCATCAAATATCTGTATGAGAATTAGGGGAGAGACAGGCAGTGGCGCTTGCGGGTTCAACAGCTACTGCAGTTTGCAAAACGATAAAAAGATATGCCAGTGCCCTCCTGGTTACACCTTCTTTGATCATGGAGATGTGATGAAGGGTTGCAAACAGAACTTTATCCCACAGAGTTGTGATAAAGCATCAGAAGAAACGGTTCTTTTCAATTTCAGAGAGATGATCAATACAGACTGGCCCCTATCTGCTTATGAACATTTTGAAGATGTGAGTGAAGATTGGTGTAGACAGGTTTGCTTGAGTGATTGTTTTTGTGCTGTTGCCATTTTCAGAGATGGAGAATGTTGGAAGGAGAAAGGTCCTCTCTCTAATGGAGTGTTTAATGCCAGCCTTGGAGGAAAAGCTCTGATCAAGATAAGGAAAGATAACTCCACTGGATCATCAAGTTCAGGTTCGAAGAAAGAAGAGCAAAATTCAACATTGATTCGCATTTTATCAGCTCTATTAGGTAGCTCCATCTTTGTTAACTTCCTCTTACTTCTAGCAACCTTCGTTTTCTTTTTCCGTTGGAACCAAAAAAAACTGGAAAAAGCTCAGCCAGTAATTGCCATGCGAGACTTAAACCTGAAACGTTTCACTTACCAAGAGCTAGAGCATATCACAGAGGGCTTCAAGGAAGAACTTGGAGGTGGTGCTTTTGGAACAGTCTATAAAGGAGCTTTATCATTTGATAGAAACGAATTCGTAGCAGTCAAGAAGCTGGAAAAGGCAGGTAGAGACGAAGGTGAGCAAGAGTTCAAATCGGAAGTTAATTCAATTGGTCTAACGAATCACAAGAATTTAGTCAGGCTCCTAGGATTCTGCAACGAGGGACAACACCGCCTTCTGGTGTATGAATACATGAGCAATGGTTCTTTAGCAAACTTCCTGTTTGGCAACTCAAGGCCTAATTGGCACGACAGGATTCAAATTGCTGTTGGGACAGCAAGAGGGCTGTCCTACTTGCATGAAGAATGCAACAGCCAGATCATTCATTGTGATATCAAGCCTCAGAACATCCTACTCGATGACTTTCTCACAGCACGAATTTCGGATTTTGGATTGGCCAAGCTTTTGAAGAAGGACCAGAGTAAAACAATAACTGCAATAAGAGGAACCAAAGGGTATGTGGCTCCTGAATGGTTCAAAAGCTTGCCCATCACTGTGAAAGTTGATGTCTACAGCTTTGGGATGTTGTTGCTTGAGCTTGTCTGCTGTAGAAAGCACTTTGAGGATGATGCAAAGGAAGATCAAAAGATACTTGCAGATTGGGCATACGACTGTTTCAGAGAAGAAAAACTGGAATTGTTAGTGCAGAACGACGAGGAGGCCAAGAATGACATGAAGAGAGTACATATGTTTGTGATGATAGCAATTTGGTGCATTCAAGAAGATCCTTCACTGAGACCTACTATGAAGAAAGTCACCCAAATCATGGAAGGAGCAGTTGACGTCCTTGTTCCTCCTGATCCAATCTCATTTAGCAGTTCAATATGAATACTTTTAGCAGTTCATGCACATGTTGTTTAGACACTAAGCACATATTTGATTTTCAATTACACTTTCCTGGTCATCCAAGCAAGCAACAAATTTGTATGCTCATGATTGTATCTATAGTATAAATTTTCCAAACAAGTGTTTATATCTATGAATTGTTTCTGCTGCAAATTGATTCCAGGAAAGATTATCACAATCTCTGATATTTAATTTCTGGGAAGTCAGATGTGAATGGTGCTACAAAATTGATATGGCAACAAGATTGTTGAAGAGGAAATCTTTCATGTTAAAGATTAAACTTTCTGTCATTTTCAAACAAGGTCCCGGGATTGAATCTCCAAGTTGTTTATAAACAAATAAAATAATTGTAACCAAGACCAAGTCGATATCTCTAAAAGTTTTCAACAACTTTGATAAGTGTTATTGTGACTTGAATTATTAACTTTAAAAGCAAATAGCTTTACATGGCTAAATTAACCCACAAAAAAATACAAGAAGTTAATATCATGCGTTTAATGGTATTTGGCATTTTGTTTGACTTTGAAGCACACAATGTTTGACAAATGAAACTAGCATGAATTTTGTCCATAAAATTGGTGATGGGGGAGAAAATGACACAAATTAAAATTTGGAGTAAAGATTTTTTATCATAATATATCGATATATATTACTTAAATTTAATTTTTTTTTATTTTATATATATAAAAAATCTAACAAAAACAAAAATTTGGTAAAGAATGCTTCT
The DNA here is from genome assembly GCA_021234005.1 of Nephelium lappaceum. Taxonomy (NCBI): domain Eukaryota; kingdom Viridiplantae; phylum Streptophyta; class Magnoliopsida; order Sapindales; family Sapindaceae; genus Nephelium; species Nephelium lappaceum. Next base: position 9,356,314 of record CM038009.1, read on the forward strand.
CTAAAACTTGACCAATACAAGCTCATCTTCATCTATAAAAAGAGGCATCTGGTGCTTTGCAAAGTGTCTCATGTTTGAAGTGCTAAATGTGAGTGAGAGCATTTGTAGGTTTTTATTTGAGAACTATTTGGGTATACTGGGGTTTTGGGTTTAATTTGAGAGTTTTCATTCAAATATTTATAAAATTTATTTCGTTAGTAATATTTGTTCTCCTATTTTCGTCTATGGACATAAGTCCAAAAACCAAACTATGTAAATTTTGTATCCATTATCTCCTTATTTTTTCTCTATTATATTTTTTATTTATAGTAAGTTTGTCACTATATAACCCATTTTCACTCAATACTTAGGAACTTCTTGATTTTATATACCAATTTTAACTTACATGTTGCCAGAATAGATTTTTGGCTTGAATTGTGTTCCCTTGTAAAAGAATTAAAAAGCAACAAAATGCAAAAATTGTTCAACTTATCTTCATCTCCAGAGTTAATAATTCATAACACTTTGGCAGTATTTGGGATCCATTATTATTATTATTATTATTATTATATAAAAGTTTTGGGATTTTGAATGGGTATGAAATTCTTTGAAACCAAAACCTAGTCTTCAGTTAAAGCAAAAGTGTTAAACATGGCCCCTAAATCCATTAACATAGATACTCATACAAGATACTGCTAATGTCAACATAATGCAATCCATTCAGAATTCCTATTATAAGTTAGTCCCAATAAACCTTGATTCTAACATTAGCTTAAAAAAACAAACAAACACAAATATTTTAATTTTGACCAAATTGTGATCCAAACTAAAATAAAATAACACATAATATATTCATGACAGATATTAAGCAAGTAACACTCATAATATGTCTTAAATAATTCACTATATTAAGAGTATATATTCGAGGAGCAAAATTCTCTATATTCTAGTCAAGTTTGAAGAAAACATTACTACTAAATGTTAACCAGAGCAACAAGTAAACATAGATATTTTAAACAGGTTTGGACATAATCTATATCCAAACTTCAAAAAACAACACATATAACATGTATAAGATGAAAGTTAAAGTTAATTAAACATTACAATCAAGAAATTAAATATCTATTTTAATAAAAATAAAAAGGTTCTAAATTTATAGAATATTGATTTTAAAAATATGGAGAATATTTTTAAAATATTAAAAATATTTTAAATAAAAATAATATCAGAGATGTATTGGATATTGTATCAATATTAATTTGACAGCCGTGCAATAAGTGGGCCTTCATGGAGCATTCTTTCGAATAATGGAAATCCTAGTTTTGCCAACAAAGGGCTTGTCATCAAACTACTTGGAGTTCTTGCTTCAAAAATGCATATGAAATGCAAGGCCCTGAAACCCGGCAAGCAACTGCACGCTTTGTTGTTGACCACCACTTATTTCAACATCTTCACGTCCAACTCCAAATCCAAGCTTGTTAGCATGTATGCGAAATGTGAGGACTTGAAGTCTGGGCGGACGGTGTTCGATGAAATTCCTGAGCCAGATGTTTTCGCGGTGAATTGGATGGTTTTGGCCCCCGCATATAATGGGGACTTGGAAAAGGCAATTGGGTACTTTTCTTTTATGCGAGAGAGAATGAAATCATGCAACAAGTTTACGTTTTCGATCTTGTTGAAAGCTTGTGTTGGTTTGCTTGATTTGAAGCAAGGAAAGGAAGTTCATTCAATGGTGAACAAAATGGGGTTTGGGAGTGATGTGTCAGTTGGTAATGCTTTGATAGATATGTATTGTAAATGTGGACATGTAAGTTATGGTAGGAGAGTGTTTGATAAATTGGTTGAGAGAGATGCTGCTTCTTGGACTTCAATGATTTGTGGGTATTGTAACATAGGGAAGATTCAGCAAGCGATGGTTTTGTTTGATAGGATGAGGTTGGAAGGTTTAGAACCTAATGAATTCACTTACAATGCGATGATAGCTGGGTATGCTAGGAGAGGTGATACCAATGGAGCGTTTAGGATTTTCTGTAGAATGGCTGCAGAAGGTTTCATTTCTGATTTCGTTACTTGGAATACAATGATATCGGGTTTTGCTCAAAACCAGCAAGCTGATGAAGCTTTCAAGTTGTTTTGGGAAATGTTAGTTTCTGGGGTCAAACCGAGTCTTGTAACTGTCACGGGACTGCTTCCAGCTTGCGGTTAATGGGTTCAATTCAAAGGGGTAGAGAAATTCAAGGATGGATACATAGGATGGGACTTGATATTAATATGTATATTGCTAGTGCTCTTATTGATGTGTATTCAAAATGTGGAAGCGTGAAAGAGGCCAGGAATGTGTTTGACATGGTTCAGGTCAAGAATGTTGCATCATGAAATGCCATGATTGGATGCTATGGGAAGCATGGGATGGTCGATGCGTCAATGGAGCTGTTTGAGTGAATGCAGAAAGAGGGGATGCAGCCGAATGAAGTGACATTCATAGTTGTTCTTTCTGCATGTAGCCATGGTGATTTAGTTGAGAAAGGTTTGAAGATATTTAGGTCCATGGAAGAAACACATGGAGTTGAGATTAGTAAAGAGCATTATGCTTGTCGCGTTGATATGTTGTGTCGTTCAGGAAAGATGGTGGAGGCTTATGAATTGGTAAGAGGGATGCCAATAGAAGTCATGGATTCAATTGCCGGTGCTTTCTTTAATGGATGTAAAATTCATGAAAGAAGAGATTTGGCTAAGATGATGGCCGAGGAAATTCTGAGAATGGACTTAAAAAAGCTAGGAGCTTTTGTTACACTATAAAATATTTACGCTGTCGATAGGGAATGGCATCAAGTTGAAAATCTTAGAAACACTATGAAGGAGCGGAATGTCCTCAAGAAACCAGGTTTTAGTTGTGTTGAAAAGAATGATGATATTATTGGACAAGTAGAAAAAGAAGGCAAAAAAGAGATTTGGAGAAGGTATGTGCTTTCTTGTAATGGTATTTCATTTAATTTTGTTTCAGCATTGGATGTTGTCCCAATTAAATTTGATATAAATTTGAAAATCATCCATAATAGGAATACAAGGTTTCTGTATGATTCCTACATAGTTGAACTCATTACATAGGAAGCACACAAATTTTTAAAATGTATCACCAGTCCTCTAAAGTTCTCCAACAAAATATGCTATGCACTGACTTTTTAGACTAATTACATGACAGTGGATTTATGTTAATGGTAGCTAACTACATACCCAATGTGTGTATATATGGTGCTTGGCCTAGAGGAACTTTAGATTGTCCCTGATTGAAAAGGACAGGTTATAGTTCACTATAAGCAATTAACAAATAAAGAGGAGAAAAGAGCTAAATTCGTTATCCAAATATCATTGAAGAAAATACTATGATCTATGAAGATTAAAAACTGAAGAAAAGAAAAAGGCATTCAAGCACTCTTGAGGTCATTAGCCAAGAGATCTTTTTGGTTTGAGTGTTCTATATCACCATTTTAACTTTTTTCTTCTATATCTGCAGATGAAAGTGGAAGAACATGAAGAATCTGAAGATGTACGAGGTGTGAGTTGAAAGCTAAGATAATAAACTGGTGATTCCTAACTTCTTATGAGGGTATTCCATTTGTGCAGAGTACTCCCTCATAAGTCCTTGTTCCTTCTGATCCAATCTCATTTATGAGTTCAATATAAATCCTTTTAGCTGTTCATGCACATGTTGTTTAGACACTCTGCACATATTTGATTTTCAATAGCACTTGCCTGGTCATCCAAGCAAGCAACAAATATGTGTGCTCATGATTGTATCTATAGCATAAATTTTCCAAGCAACTGTTCATATCTATGAATTGTTTCTGCTGCAAATTGATTCCAGGAAAGATGATCACGATCCCTGATATATAATTACTGGAAAGTCAAATACTTATGATGTTACAAAATTAATATGGCAACAAGATTGTTCAAGAGGAAATCTTTCATGTTAAAGATTAAATTTTTGTCATTTCCAAACAAGTTTCAAGGACTAAGTTATTTATACATAAATGAAATAATTGTAACCAAGACCAAGTCAGTACCTCCAAAAGTTTTTCACAACTCAGTATCTGTTAAAGTTTTTAACAACTTTGACAAGTGTTATTGTGACTTGAATTATTAAGCTTAAAACTATAGCAAATAGCTTTGTACGGCTAAATTAACTTGTAAGAATACACGATGTTGAAAAGTTAATATCATGCATTTGTCATTTGGCGTTTTATTTGACTTTCAAGAACGCAATGTTTGACAAATGAAACTTGCATGAGTTTCATCCATGAAATCAGTGACAATGGAAAAATGGCACGTATTAAGATTTGGAGTAAAGATTCTCTACTATGCCACATCACCATAAAAAATAGTTGATGATTAAAATTATTATATTTGTTCTCTTTCATGCATCACTCAAACTTAAACTTTTCTTATAAAAAATATATTAGAAACAAAAATTCAGTAGAAAATCCTTGCTCTAAAACTTGGCCAACAAAAGCTATCTTCATCTATAAAAAGAAGCATTTGGTACCGTGCTAAGTGTGTGAAGTTTGAAGTCCAAGTGTGAGTAAGAGCATTCGTAAGTTTCTCATTTCTGAACTATTTGGGTGTATTGGGGTTTCGGGTTTAATTTGAGAGTTTTCATTCAAATATTTGTAAACTTTATTTCATTAGTAAAATTTGTTCTCCTATTTTCATCTATAGGCATACGTATCAAAACCGAACCACACAAATTTTGTGTCTATTGTCTCTTCATTCTTTCTCTATTAGTGTTTATTTACTGTAAGCTTATAACTATTTAGTCGACTTCCGCACAATAAATTGGAACTTTTTTATTTTATATACCAATTTTAACTTACATGTTGCAAGAATAGATTTTAGACTTTAACTCAGTTCCCTTGTAAAAGAATTAAAAAGCGACAAAATACAAAAATCGTTCAATTTATCTTCATCACCAGAGTTGATAATTCTTAACATTTTGGCAGTATTTGTTTGTACTATTATTATATAGAAGTTTTGGGATTTTGAATGGGCATGAAATTCTTTGAAACCAAAACCTAGTCTTCAGTTTGAGTGGAAGTGTAAAACATGACCCCTAAATCCATTAACGTAGATGCTCATCCATGACACTGCTAATGTCAACATAATCCAATCCATTCAAAATTCATATTATAGGCTAGTCCCAATAAACCTCGATTCTAATAATAGCTTAAAAAAAAAAAAAACAAACTGACAAACACAAATATTTTAATTTTGACAAAATTACAATCCAAACTAAAACAAAATAACACATAATATATACATGACAAAAATTATGCAAATAACTATTTAAAATATATATATATATATATACATATATGCAAATAACACAAATAATATGTCTTGCATAATTCACTACATTGAGAGTACATATTTTAGTCTAGTATGAAGAAAACATTACTATTAATCGTTAGTTAGAAAAACAAATAAATATAAATATTTTAAACAAGTTTTGACAAAATCTTGATCCAAACTTCAAAAAACAACACATATAATATGTGCAAGAAGAAAGTTAAAAGTTGGTTAAACGTTACAGTATAAAATAACAAGGTGCTAAATTCATAGAATATAAAATATTCTTCTGATATCGAAAATATTTTAAATAAAAAAATATCTGAGATATATCCAATATTGTATGAATATTTATTGGACTGGCTACAACTCTATAATGAAATTGCAGTCCTAGGGTTTCATTAACTAAATTTGGTTAATTTAGTTAATGAAAAGACTAGTTTTCCCAACAAAGAGCTTGTCATCAAACTACTTGGATTTCTTGCTTCAAAAATGCATGAAATGCAAGGCCTTGAAACCAGGCAAGCAACTGCACGCTTTGTTGTTGACCACCACTTATTTCAACATCTTCACTTGCAACTCCAACTCCAAGCTTGTTAGTATATACGCTAAATGTGGGGACTTGAAGTCTGCGCGCAGGGTGTTCGATGAAATTCCTGAGCCAGATGTTTTCGCCGTGAATTGGATGGTTTTGGCCTCCGCATATAATGGCGACTTGGAAAAGGCAGTTGGGTACTTTTCGTTTATGCGAGAGAAGGTGAAATCATGCAACAAGTTTACGTTTTCCATCTTGTTGAAAGCTTGTGTTGGTTTGCTTGATTTGAAGAAAGGAAAGGAAGTTCATTCAATGGTGAACAAAATGGGGTTTGAGAGTGATGTGTCAGTTGGTAATGCTTTGATAGATATGTATTGTAAATGTGGACATATAAGTTATGGTAGTAGAGTGTTTGATAAATTGGTTGAGAGAGATGTTGCTTCTTGGACTTCAATGATTTGTGGGTATTGTAACATAGGGAAGATTGAGCAAGCACTGGTTTTGTTTGATAGGATGAGGTTGGAAGGTTTAGAACCTAACGAATTCACGTGGAACGCGATGATAGCTGGGTATGCTAGGAGAGGTGATACCAATGGAGCGTTTAGGATTTTCTCTAGAATGACTGCAGAAGGTTTGATTCCTGATTTGGTTACTTGGAATGCGATGATATCGGGTTTTGCTCAAAGCCAGCAAGCTGATGAAGCTTTCAAGTTGTTTCGGGAAATGTTAGTTTCTGGGGTCAAACCGAGTCTTGTAACTGTCACGGGACTGCTTCCAGCTTGTGGGTTAACGGGTTCGATTCAAAGGGGTAGAGAAATTCAAGGATGGATACATAGGATGGGACTTGATATTAATGTATTTGTTGCTAGTGCTCTTATTGATGTGTATTCAAAATGTGGAAGTGTGAAAGATGCTAGGAATGTGTTTGACATGGTTCAGGTCAAGAATGTTGCGTCGTGGAATGCCATGATTGGATGCTATGGGAACCATGGGATGGTTGATGCGTCAATGGAGCTGTTTGAGCAAATGCAGAAAGAGGGGATGCAGCCGAATGAAGTGACATTCGTAGCTGTTCTTTCTGCATGTAGCCATGGTGATTTAGTTGAGAAAGGTTTGAAGATATTTAGGTCCATGGAAGAGACACATGGAGTTGAGATTAGTAAAGAGCATTATGCTTGTCTTGTTGATATGTTGTGTCGTTCAGGGAAGATGGTGGAGGCTTATGAATTGCTAAGAGGGATGCCAATAGAAATCTCGGATTCAATTGCTGGTGCTTTCTTTAATGGATGTAAAATTCATGAGAGAAGAGATTTGGCTAAGATGATGGCCGAGGAAATTCTGAGAATGGACTTAAAAAAACCAGGAGCTTTCGTTACACTATCAAATATTTACGCTGCAGATGGGGAATGGCATCAAGTTGAGAATCTTAGAAACACTATGAAGGAGCAGAATGTCTGTAAGCAACCAGGTTGTAGTTGGGTTGAAAAGAATGATAATATTTTTGGACAAGAAGAAAAAGAAGGCAAAAAAGAGATTTGGAGAACGTACGTGCTTTCTTGTAATGGTATTTCATTTAATTTTGTTTCAGCATTGGATATTGCCCCAATCAAATTTGATATATATTTAAAAATCATCCATAATAGGATTACAAGGTTTCTATATGATTCCAACATAGTTGAACTCGTTATATAGAAAGCGCACAAATTTTTAAAATGTATCACCATTCCTTTAAAGTTCTCCAAGAAAAAATGCTATGTGATGACTTTTTAGACTAATTACACGACGGTGAATTTACGTTAATGGTAGCTAACTACATACCCAGTGCATGTATATATGTTGCTTCGCCTAGAGGAACTTTAGATACTCACTGATTGAAAAGTAGATGTTATAGTTCACTACAAGGCATTAACAAATAAAGAGAAGAAAAGAGCTAAATTCGTTATACAAATATCAGTAAAGAAAATACTACAATCTATGAAGGTTAAAAACGGAAGAAAAGAAGAAACGAAAAAGGCATTCAAGTACTTTTTAGGTCATTAGCCAAGAGATCTTTTTGTTTGAGTGTTCTATATCACCATCTTAACTTTTTTCTTCTATATCTGCAGATGAAAGTGGAAGAACATGAAGAATCTAAAGATGTACGAGGTGTTGCAGTTGAGAGCTAAGATAATAGAATGGTGATTCCTAACTTCTTATGAGGGTATTCCATCTGTACAAAGTGCTCCATTACTTTATTCATCAAAACAAACTTTTTCCCTGATATACGTACTTTATTCTTCTATATGTCATATGTCATAAAATTTTATAGAAGGAACTGGGCCACATATAATGCATTAGGCTTTTCATGGGGGCAAGGAATTTTTCTATTCAACATTCCTTCATAATTTTGTTTTCTCCTTTATTAGTATTAGCTTCCAGTGTATACTAGATTTAGTCTCTAAGTGCATAGCTTTCTCCAAGGGCAGAAATCTGGCTCTGTAAGAAGATTATAATATTAATACTTTTTATTTTTCTGTTGGCTACCATATTCACTTGTTTCTTTAAGATTAAGATTTAAATGATTACTCTAGAGAACTATTGATTACTTGTATCCATTGTATAACAACTACTTGAGCACATTATCATTATAAGGTTTCATATATGCTTCCGGGAGAAGGAAAAATAAATGAATCAAATAATATATGCACATGTAAGCCTCTGCTGTGCTACTTTTGTGATATAATACAGCATTCTAACACATGAATATTTACAGGTTGTCTATTTTTTCGTCAATAGCCTTCTTTTTCTTTCTCTAAAAATTTGAATTATATCCTCCTATATCATGTGTCCAGTCGGTTCTATCATTCCATTTGCCACTCTGTGATTTCTGGGTTTGAGCATCTTCAGCCACCGTAGTCCTTCCGTGTGAAACGAAATAATCATTGTATGACATACAGTACAGAAGGATACATATGTGTGCTCAAAATATTTTGTTTTGTGCCATGTGGAACTTATGAGGTATTTTTCGGTTGCCTAATATCAATACATTACTTTGTCTATAGGTATTTTTTTTATTACATTTCATGATACTTCGATAAGATTGTTGTTTCCCCTTAGTAACTCCAAAGCTAATAGATCCCATCATTAGCTACTTTTGGTATTCTTTCTTTCTGGCTGCAGGGGGCAAAACTTGCAAAAAGTCCACAAAGGCTATGTTCTTTGTATGTGACCTTTTTGCTACTTTTCCCAGCTTTTCCTGCTCACAATTTATTCTTATGTGGTTTCGTTTCGTCAAATTTTAATTAATCTTTTAACACATGACCATTATTATAAATATATGGTCAAGATTCATCTTTTTCGAATAGTTCGAGACAGAATTTTCATCCAATTAACTATTCAATTATACAGTATTTTTATTTTTAAACCATTTAGGCATGACATATTGTGACTAAGTGAGAAATTTAGGCCAGAGAATTAACAAAACAAGTTTATTGACAAATGCAGCTAAGAGAGAGAGAGAGAGAGCGAGAGACAGAGAGAGACAGCAGCTACTAAAACTCTTTTTTTTCTTTTTTTCCTGCTTGTCAAAGAATCTTTTTCTTTTGCTTTTTTCACTTTTTTTGTCAAGAAAGCTATTGGTAATAGAGAGTTGGTTGGATTGATCTTCTCTAAGAAAACTAGTGGTTGGATCCAAAGCTAATTGGGCTTGGACTGTGAATAACTTTTTCAACTCTTATGGTGGGCTCAGTTGAATCTCATGTTAACCTAAGAGTTTTTTTTTTTTTTTTTTTTTTTTTTTAACATATATTGCAAGTATAAGTACCACAGCCCGAACCTTCCTAATTTAAGACTTTTAGATTACAGTCTGGAGAACTAAGCTTCAAAAGCATGAGCAATAACCCACACAAAATAGGAAAATTGCCCACAAACTTATATAGGACTTGCAGTTTGAACCTGTAACTTACTGATCAAGAGAAATAATGACTAGAAGAGAGGGTGTCACTGCATCACTTCACTTAGAGTTATATTAATCTAAGAGTTGTAGTATTTGCTCCTGCTATTTTTATAAAGACACCCGACTTTGTAATGTCCCTTGACAGGAGAAAAAAAAAATTAAAAGCTGACCAACCAACAATAAAACTAATAATTTAGAATAAAAAATGAATTATGATATAATTGAGAATTTGATTTTTTTTTTTTTAAAAAAAAAAAAAAATTAGAAATCAAAAGGTGGTGTGTCCTAACAATTTTTGGGGAGGGCGGGGGTGGTGGGGGACCAATACCACCACTCCTAATCTAAAAAAATGGAAACCGACTTGACTTGCTTGATTAGTACTCAAGGCTTTGACCTAAACTATAAATTTATTACTTAAGCTTCATATGATTCTTGTTTTCAATGGCTAAATTAAAAACGGATGCAAGTCTCCTATTGTGGAGGTACCTATTCTGGTTATGTTTGTAATACTTCAATTAAATAGGTTGTAACATAAGGTCTAACCATAATTTTGTGTTAACCTCTCAAATAATTTTTCACCCTTTTCACAATAAAATGAAAAATGAAAAATAAAAAATCCCAACAGTTTTCTTTGTATGACTAAACATCAAAATGATATTCTTAAAATGATAAGAATAAATTTATAGTATTTCCTTAAGCTATAACTTAATTACGGTATACCAATTGATTCAACTTCAAAGAAGACTTTCGGTGAATTTTTAAAAGTTTTTTCTCGTTTTCCAAATTTTGACATCATTTGAATTCACTTGTATTTCAAACATTTTGCTGAAAAATCACTAGAATTAGTCCAATCTTCAACTTTCCAAAGTGCAAAACGATAAGTTGCAAGAGCATCACTGTCTGATGGCAATAATTTTGTGTTCAAATTTAAAAAAGAGAGAGAGAGAGAGAGAGAGAGAGAGAGAGAGAGAGAGAACAAGAAATTAAATGGTTTTAATCAAGAAGACAATTTAGCTCTAAATGTTGCAGAAAATAGGGCAAAGTCAGTGCAGATTTACAATAAAGTCAAAGGCAGAGGCAGAATCTTCCTTTCCTCTATTTTCAATTTGAATTGTTGTAAGGTATGCACACATCCACATGTTGTGTACATTGTTCTCGATTGACATTTTTGCACACACCCGACCACTTTTAGATATTTGCTTTCTGTGAATAACATTAATTTGCTAGTCTTTTTAGTAGTATATTTTTTTTTGCTTTTATACCATGTGAAGACTTTTTTTTTCTATTTGTGCAACCTGATTTAAAAAAAAAAAAAAAAAAAATGGGAAGGGGGATGTGGTAAAAATGTCAAAAAGAGAAAATTAGAGATGAAAATAAACGAATTGGAGTGGATATATGACCAAAAAAAAAAATGAACCCATGCTATAGAAAGGTTTTATTATCATCATTTGTTATTCAAAGAAGATATAATGATTTATGAAGTAAAGAAAATAATATCATCAAATTTTTATTTTATCGTATCTCGATTGTGACGAAGAAATTGAAAGTTCATGTCATTTAAAATTTATGAATAAAATATGAAAAACGTAACAAAGTATTTCATTTGTCTGTAATCCTTACTTTTGAAATGCTTCACTCTATCAAGAACCAAAAGAATGGATTGAAGGGGTTTATAGCACTTAAACTTAATACAAGCAAGACATATGATCGTGTGGAATAACCCTTTCTATGTACAATCCTTGCCAAAATGGACTTTCCTGTCAAATAGATCCAATTGATAATGGAGTGTGTGACTACCACGAAGCTGAGTTTTATTATTAACGAGGAGGCTCAAGGCGGAAGTAATTCCATCTCGAGGGATCCGTCTAGGCTACCCCCCTTCCCATACATCTTCCTATTATGTGCGGAAGCCCTTTCAAGCCTTATTAATAGGTCAAAACAATATGATAAAGTGTTGGGATTCAATTGCTGTGGAGCTAGTCCATTAATTAGTAATCTTTTCTCTACAGATGATAGTATTGTTTTCTGCAAGGTTGAAACTCAAAGCTACATGGAACTCAAAAGATTTCTAGGGGCCTATGAGTGTGGTTTAGGGCAGCAAATCAATCTCCAGAAATCTTGTATTACATTTAGCCCAAATGTGCATGAGCAGATGAGACAAGAATTCAAGACTATTCTCAAACTAGGCGATATTTATATGCATGACCACTGCTTAGCCTTCCCATCTATAGTAGGAAGGGAGAAAAAGGAGTTTGTTCAATTCAATCAAGGACCGCATTTAGAAGAAGTTAAGAAATTGGAGTAGTAGTAGGTTCTCCATGGGTAGCAAGGAGATTTTACTTATAGCGGTCGTGCAAGTAAAATCTAGCATGGAGATTGTAAAATCTAGACTTGATTTCCTTTAATCAAGCATTGGTAGCTAAACAAGCATGGAGATTGTAAATTAAGTGTCTAGATTTAGAGGTTATTTGTTTTTTAAACTAATCACTTAATTTTGAATCGAACTAAGTTATTTTTGTTTGTTTTTTAAGTGGTCATATAACTTAAAATTACTAAAAAAAACAACTTAAAATTAAATAAAAATTTAGAAATTATTATTTATCTTTTAACATCTAAACACCTAATCATAATTAAAATATTTCATAACTATCCTTTCAAAATATACATATTTTTAATTTTATCTTCATTAATATCATACAAATTATCATTTTTCATATATTATTAGTAACTTGAATCTTTATATTTGTATAGCAATTTTAACATCATATATTTTATGACTTAAAAAAATGTATAAGTTTCAAGAACTTAATTTTTTTTAAACTATTCGTGTTTAAAACAATATATATTTATTACTATCGGTAAAAAAATAATTTATTTAAAATTAAAAAATATATATAGATAATTTTATTTAGGATTTATTAAATGATTTGGTTTTAGCTACATATATAATTTAAAATAAAAGTACATAACCAATATTAGTTATAAGGATATAAATATACAAATATTTGTTTTCAAATGTTTTTCTCTTAAAAGAACAAATGATCAATATGTATATCTAGACATTCGAAGAAAATAAAAATATCGTTTAAATTTTAAATTTTCATCACTATTCAACTTTTAGTAATATTCATAACTATTCAACCTTCATATAAAATAATAATAATAATAATAAACAACCCCTAATAGATGAGCCTCTAGAAACCTCTATCAAATCATAGTTTCAAATTTTTTTCTCTTTTCCTTTTTGATAAAAGTTAATCATATTTTCTTGAAATAAAAAAGATGCGAAGATAATAAAAAGAAGTTGACTGCTAAAAGAGGACAAGAGTAAGACATAAAGTAGTTCGAGATGAGGAAGGTTCTTTAGGTTTTTTCTAAAATGAAAATTAAAAATTTTCATATCTTTCCCCAAATATATAAAATTTCCCATCCTTACCCTTCCTTCAGTTTGCTTTATTCGCTTGCATACAAAAGCAGTATCATCCATTTCAAACATTTCTTGTTTTACAAGATTTCTAGCAACTTTTTCTTTTTCTTTTTTTTTTTTTAATGGTGGGGGAGAATAATTAAATTCATAGAACACTACCCACATCTTGAGTTTTAGGACAAGAGTAAGATTTAAACTTTTAATCTCATAGGATAAAGAAAATTATGATTTGTTTATTGGCATACATAACGTTTATTCAATATGATTTTTGTAATTCTATTGTAATTTAGTTATTCCATATGGGTTCATTTGATATTTCAAAATTATTTAACATTAATCAAATAAACATAAAACATTGGGTCTAATTAACAACAAAATTATAGATTCAAATTTAATTATTGATTATCTATCCTCATGAAGGTGGTAAAAGAAGGATCCCATTGGTAGAGAAAAATATGAAAAAGTATGCAACCTTTTGATGTTATTTTGATTTTAGAATAAATAAATATATATAAAAACTGAATATTTTAGTCGACATATTTTTTGTTGAATTAAATGTAATTTAATATTTTTTTAATATCATTTATGATGTAGCACTTAAATCTTATACATAGAGATATCAATGAGAGTAAATAGAGATTTCAAATATCTATTTTGGAATGACATCTATTATCGAATTAGGATTTTTTTTTTTTTTTTTGTTAATAGCCTAATTAGCAGTTTTTAGGTCAGTGATAAATGTAGAATAATAATGTATTAAAATTAGATTAATTTTAAATTTTCTCTTATGTCTGGCAATTAAAAGTCTATGTGATTAATACCACCACCAAATATATTTGTGTTAAAGACTACTCAATCAGCTGGAAATGTCGCAGGTTTTAGTATTTCCCACCGAAAGTGGTACTTCAACCGAAAAAGGAAATTATAATATTTGTTTATAATACCCACTAGTGTCTCTCTATGACAATTAAAATATCAAAATCATTGTATTTAATAAAATGAGTAATTTAAATTGACTTCGTAATATAAATATAAAATGCTCATTTTTGGATTTAAATAAGAACATTGTGTATATCATCATTTAATTATTTCCAATAATTGTTTATATTAATAAGGAATTTATATCTTATGTCTTATCTACTTTAGCGGTGGAGGCTCAAGTCCCACAAAATATATTTTACGCATACGTGTAAGGAGTTTTTAGTTCTTACTATAAGAATAAATATCTAACTCATGTAAATAGTGATAAATCTTAATAGATTTTGACGATTCTCAGACTTGGTTGATGTCCACTTTAAAATAATAGATAATCATAAAAAACTTATTGTAATTTATAAAAATATTTTTTTTACTACATTAGTTTTATTTTTGTTGAAAAGTCCTCTAATATTAATAAATTAACAGAAAAATTGGATAAAATATAAAAAGATAATTTTAATCCTGAGACTTTTATTTAAAAAATAAAATAATTATAAAATAATATTTTAAATAAAAATACCTCCACCTTCATCAACATTTTAATTAGATTTTTTTTTATGTTTTATATTATTTATTTTGATTTTTATATTTTAATTAATATTATTTTAATTAATTTTTTAATCGCATTTTATTTTACTCCTAGAGTCAAATTGTGAACCAAGTCAACCTAGCGGAATTTGTGACCATGAAGAATATTATTGTCATTTCACATGTTTCTATGGGGTATGTTGAGTGTTTTTACTAACATTAGGAAAGATTTTTAATAAAAATGAATTCGCAAGTGATAAGATGAATATTTTTTCAAATTATGATAGGTTTTTTGGAATTATTGCTTAAAATAATAATATTATTTATATAAATCATACAACAAGACATCAAAAAAAAAAAAAAAAAAAAAAGTAAAAAATAAAATCCCATCCAATAAACCCTTTCTTTTTGCTTAATGTAAACGTGGTTCGCTTATAAATCAATCACAAATCACTTATTAATACATTGCAAATGTACTTTCAAAATCATAAAAAGAATCCAAAGCATCAAGCACCCGCATGCGTACACACAAATGTACACATGTATATTTCAAAACTTAAAATTTCATTCAAAATGTACAAAGCTGAAAATTAAAATTTTAATTTTAAAAAATCTAACACATTGACTTTTGGTTAGATACCACCCTAAACTTATTCTAAATATCTAATGTTTAAAATTATTTTAAGTTCATGATTCAATTTGATATCAAAACATATATTCACATAAAAACAAATAAATCTAAATTGGTAATATTTAGATTAAAGATTTCACTGTTTAAAATCCAACACCAGACCACTTCTTGTAAGTCCTCGAAGTTGGCAGTGACTCATGGTCCTGACAGACGGTAAGTTAGTACATATATGAAAATCTACACTGTTAAACTACATAGTAGTACATAAGTATATCTACTTTTTCTTGCTGACTGGCTGACTGATGGAACTAGTGAAATTACCAAAAGAACCTTCGTACTTCTATTTATTTATTTATTTTTTGTTTTAATTTTCTTACGCACACATATAACCCAACAAAGTTTCAGTACACAACATAGTCTCGCACGCAGACTACAGAGCCAATCAACAAATATCTCTTCAGGCTTCTCTCTCTCTTCCTCCTCCTCCCTCTCTCTTTCTGTTTCTTCCTGTGTCTCTATCTCTCTCATCTGGCCATGTTTTTGAGGGGCCAGAGCTCTTGAACCTTTCATGCCAATCCTTAAACTCTTCGAATCTCATTGTTTGTTGATCTAGGTATCCAGTTTTTTATCCGTTTAGATCATAGTTTGAGCTTTAAATCTCCATTTTTTTATTTTGAAGTTATTGTTTTGTACTTTTAGTTATCTACTAGAACACAAAACGCCATCTGGGTTGTGGTCTTTTCTCAGTTTTATTACTTCTCTTAGCAGATTCAAGGTAATGAGTTTCTTGTTGGAGATGCAAGGACACCTTGTTTCATATCAGGTAGTAAGTTATCTTTTTTATTTCAATTTCTCTGTCTTTGTAATATCTGCTTATGTTTTGTGACTTGCAATAACTTCTTTGTTGGACTGTGTATTGATATTTTGGTTCTGGAAATTTGTGCGTTTTGAAAGTTGAAGCCTGATTGCTAGTTCAGTTCTGATAAGTTGGTTTGTTGCAGAAATTGATTTTCAGTACTTTGGTGTGGATCTTGCTTGCATATAACAAGAAGGGTGCTTGTTGTTTTGGAATTTTATTTCTCTTAGATGTTGATGAATTGATTGATTGCTTATCTTCTTACGGCCTTTATTATCCCCTAATTTCAGTTTTGTAGAAGAAGTTGTTTTGCCTTTGGATTTGACTTTATTTTAGTTTGATTAATATTGGTTTGTTCTCAACTATTGAGAGTAAATTCATGTAAAGTTCAGTTCTTTTGCTTGTGAGTTTGTTCATCGGTTATATGTTTAGCACATTAGTTTCTTAAATTCATTGTCTGGTTTGATTTTGAAGTGTAGAATAAAGTATTTGAATAAAACGTTTTCAATCTTACGTTCTTCATCACTAGGGCTTGAGAAAACAAAATATCATTTAGTGAGTCTCGTATGATTTTCAGGCACCATTGAATTGAATATCATCTTTGGAAACCAATAAAGGAGAAGAAGAAAACACTGCAGATTTCATCTCTTTTGTTGTCTTCAGCTATAAAATCGACGGGTAATGATGATTCTTTGGATAGTTTGTTGTTATCTGAAGTTCTCGTGATCTTATACTTGATTCGATATGATAATTAATGTAGTTTAGGCTCAGGCGGGGTGAGTGAAGTGAATTGTCACTTGTATTGATTATAAAAGAGAAAACGGAAAAAGAATTTCATGACATTTGTCAATAACTTAAAACTTATCGTCTATTAGTGCGATGTTCAATTTCTTGAAAATGCCGCATTGTATAATGGTATCTTGTATAGTTTGCTGATTATTACCCTTTGGCTTTTTAGTGCTTCTGGGTTTAACCCAGATATGCTGTTGCATGTTTCTCTTCACATCTGATTATATGTCTCTCTGGTTGCTTGCTAGTAATATGAAACATGATGGGATGGACGCTGATGTTCTCTACAATTTTTTATCAACAATTTGGAGTATATGTTCATTACAGTGTTCATGAATATTGTTAAATGGTAATGGAGACTACTATTGTTTATTTAACCGAAATGTTTTCTTTGCCCTCATTGTGTGGCAGAGAGTGTCGCTATTTGTATGAGTAATCATTAGTTCGGCAGCATTAAAATTATGGGTAGAGGTAGAGGAAAGGGAAAGAAGTTGACCGTTAGCAATCATGATGATGCTGGAAGCGGTGAGGAGGAAAAGATTCCTGCACAGAAACGAAGGGGAAGGCCACAGAAACCGCTGAAGGATGATATTGACGAAGAAGAAGCTGAAAAGATAGATGAAGACGATGGGGAGAACGGAAAAGATAATACCGTGAGCAAAGAGATCAAAAGTCCTACTCAAACTGAGAATGGAAAGAAGAGAAAGCGTAACTCACAGGTTAAAGAGAAGTCAGATTCAGTGAAAGAGGAAAGTGGTAATGGAACCAGATCAAGCACTGATGACTCGACAAAGTCTAATGGATTTCGGCAAATTGGAAGTAGGAGAAAAAACAAGCCTCGTCGGGCTGCTGAAGCCATTGTTGAATGCAAGTAAGATTGTGGTTGGCTGTTGTGATGGGTCTCGTCATTTTAACTCTACTCGATAAGTTACAGGATAGGATATGAGGCCAAGTAAATCTCTAGTTCCAATTTTTTTCCGTCTGTTTTTCTTTTCTAATTTTTTGCAATTCTCTATCTTTAATTTGTTCTTTATTTCATGCGGGAGTTTTGGTTCTGATTCTGCTGGGTGTAATTTTTTATAATGCTATTATATTTTATAACATCTCCAGTTTCTTGTATTATATAAATGACATTCTCCAATAGTTGCTTCCTTGTCCTACAGTTTTATATGAATCAATTGTAGTTGTTAAATATGGTTGATAGTACACCATTCGTTCAAAAAACACAGCCGCTTTGACCTGGGTTCACGGGACCAGATATTTGAATACAACTTGAAGTCATGGTATATTATTATCTTTTTTATGCCTAGTTTTTAATCCTGTCAAGTTGATAGACAGTTGAGCTTGCATGTGATCTTTTACTTTTCTGCTTCTTAGTGTACCATGTTCACACCTCCTTGTATAGTTACCTTTCTCAGCAAGGGATACTTGCCCACTTGATCTATTTCTGGTTGATCTGCCTGAAGAATTTTTTGGTCTGTCAACAAATGAATAATCTTATAATCTCCTATATACCCTGCTCTACAGGCTGGACTGCTAGCTTAAGAAGTTTCATTGTTAATACGCTGGATATCGTTTTAAAGATGTTTTCTTGTCAGAATAGTTATTGGAGTGATTTACCCTTACTTTGAGTTTTTCTGCAGTTGAAGATGTGAATCTCCTTGTTATCATTGCAATATAGATTGTTAATGTTGATGCTTTGTAGCTATATTATTAGGTTTATTGGTTATTTTTGTTTGATTTTTCAATTCTCTACTGTCTTTAAGTCCTCATTCGTTTATCAGTTACTTGGAAAAAGTTGTCCTTTATGTTGGCTATAACCGTAGAACTTAAATTGCAACTATTGCATGCAAAATTTGATCATTCAAAATCTGTTTAAATTGTCTTGCATTCACGTTTCTCTTTCTTATCACAAAATTAACTGTTACTCTTGCCTCACGAAACTTTATATTCGTTGCTTCACATCATGTTCAATTAAGGTAAGGTAGACCATTTGGTGAGAATAAAAATGCATAGTTTGTTTCTTGAGCTTTTATGAGAACTCAAATTTGAATCTCTTGCTGGCCATTCTCTATGATATCTTTGTGTGTGGATTGATTCGATGAGTACGTTAGTGTCTAAGCGTTTTACTGAGAGGAATCTATCTAAAGTTTATCTTTTTAAACACTACTTAATGCAGACTATAAGAACATGTCTTGCAGGGTTCAAATTTAGCCATGATATTTTAACATGCATGCTATACTTATCTATTCATTTGAGTTGGCTGCCAACCCTAGACTATACAAGGTAACCACCACCAAGCCTAGCTGTGTTGTTTTGACTTATGTAACCACTTTTCTTTTGTGTTGAAATGGTTGTTTTGAAATGTTTGTTCTGACTGAAAACGATGTGCATGCTTGCCAGTGAATTACCAATATCAACGTATTGGTCATGCAATATGTAATGGTTTGGTTGCATTTGCTGAGGATTGCCTACATGAAAATAGTGTCACAAGTACATGAAAATATTTTTATAAGTATCCTTGTTTGGGAATATTTTAGCGTTAGTGGAGACCCTAATTTCAAACTTGAGCTCTCTAAGTGAGGTTAAGGGATATATGGATTGTTAAAATGAATTAACTAAAACATTAAAAATGATTAGTTTTTATGCATTTTTTACTCAGATTAGATCATGTAGTATGAGTGGTCAGTCTTATCAAATTTAAAGAATTTTTATTTTTCTTTTTTTAATTGTGTGTTTTTAATTCACATCACTTGTTAACAACTAGATGTCTCAAGTAAGCATTTTTCTTTGCTCAGGAATTCAAAAGCATAATCGATGACATGATTGGGCCTTATGTATGTTAAGGGATTGGGTCGGGCCGTAGTTTCCTAGTTTGGTTATGACAAGGTTCCTTAAAGATCACAACCTGAATTTAATATATGGATTGAGATTTGGCTTGGGATCCTAATATAAAATCTTCATAATGAAATGAATTTTTTTTTTTTGGGTTAAAAAAGGAAAACACAATTACGAGAGATGAAATTACACCAATATCCCTGAGCTTGGGGGCTAAGATACTTAGATGGAGAAGTCTCCTTATCCTACACTAATATACCTATATGCAGAGATGGTTAATAATTCTGTTAACCTGATTAGTTGGACCTTTTTAATGTCCAAAACGCCCTAACATTTATAATTAAAAAATAATAAAAATGAAATCAGATAAGTTAAATTAAAAAACAAAAGAATAATAAAAAAATAATTACAAAGAAAAAGAATGTGACAACCAGGCTACCGACAAAAGATACTTAAAGAAAAATGTCATGTATATAAAAGGATAAAAGGATAAAAGGATAAACTAAAAATAATTTTAAAACAAAAATTTAAAAAAAAAAAATGAAAGTGGAGCTCTTCAATGGTCATTTAATTAATCTAATTTTAATTTTATTATTGTTATTTTTGACAATATATTTATGTTATTCATGTCCATTTAATTAATCTAATTTTAATTTTTATATTGAGTAGTCCCATAATTGGACCGTAATTAAATATGGTCACTCTTTTTTTTTAAACAAATATGGTTACCTTTGTCAACAAAAAAATACAAAAAAACAAAAACAAATATGGTTACTGTTATCATAAACTTAAATTGAAGCAATTTTTTATAAAAATTTTTTATTTATCAGGAAAAAAAAAATGTATTCCCAGTCAATTGACTTTCGCCAGAAGTTCAATATACCATTTTAATGCCTCATACCATACGTGTAATGAGTTTTCACTTCGAGCAATTAATTTTCAACAAACTTTTATAAGTTTTCAACATGCCATTTTAATGCCTCATACCATACATGTTCAATATAAGTTTTTGGTTTTAAATTTCCTTTTGTTTTAATTGGAAGTTTTAAGGGTTTTTTTTTTTCTTTTTTTTTTTTACAATACACATACTATTACTAAAATAGATAGTGATACCGAGATCTCTAGATAAGGCTCATAGAGGCATTGTTCGGAACGGAAGTTCCTTTGGACTGGAAGAATGGTTTTCAAGAGGAAGGAAAGCCCCACATATAGAAGCAGAAAATTGTCACTATTAAAGTGGACTTTGATGATCAGTCGAACTTGAGTGTGCAAGCACACCAAGGTGGCCAACCTCCACCTAGGTATTGGGTCTTTGCTCGGAACTTTTAAGTTTTTAATTGGAAGTTTTAAGTCATGTAAACAACATTTTAAAAAAAATAATAATAATAATACAGAAAGAAATAAAAATCATGCAAACCACACAGCAACCAACTATTCTCAGACTGACTCGACATTCCTTAATATTCCTCAGTGTTTTACTTAAATATTATTATTATTGTAATAATATAATGTGACAATTGTTAAAAGGGGTCAAATTCCAAATATAAAACTCGTTTTTAGCTCCAAACCATTTCAAAATCCTTTTCATTCTACGGGCAAAACTATTTCAAGTGTGTTTCAAAAACAAAAAAAAAAAAAAAAAAAAAAAAAACCAATTTCAAGTGGATATTCCAAAAATTATCAAAATACCCTTTTAAGCAAAATTATTAAGAAAATTATCTCAAACTTATCTGAAACTTTAATATTCATAAGCATATACAATTTTTTGGTTTATTTATAGTGTTAGCGTTCTCTCTTGGACTAACGGTTGATTAACTTTGACTGTTAGTGGATATGTTTGACTATGTAAAAAATATTTAAAGATGAAATTATCTCTGAATAAATTCACATTTTGTTTTTTAAAATGAATTTTAAAAACTTTAAGTAAATTAAATATAAATTTAATGAGATCTTCACTAGATGGACGGTGGAGATTAATTTGAAAAAAAAAATTTAAAATCAAAACTAAAAAAAAAAATTAAAAGAAATTCTAAAAATAAAAGATGAAGATCCATCTTCATCTTCATCTATCTTCATCTTCAAACAAAACAAAATTGAAAAAAAAAATTAAAAAAAAATTGGGTTGAACAAAAAAGAAAAAAATCAAAATTAAAGAAAAAATTAAAACAATTTTTTTAAAAAAAAAATTAATAATAAGAGATTTGGGTTGAATTAAAATTTGAAGATCTGTGTTCAACTCAGATCTTTCATTTTTTTTTTCTTTCTAAAAAAAAACTTGTTTTGTATTAATTCAACTTTTAATTTTTTCTTTAATTTTGATTTTCTTTTTAAAAAAATTTATTTAACCTGGATTTTTTTTAATTTTTTTTTTCCAATTTTGTTTTGTTTGAAGATGAAGATGAAAATGAATCTTCATATTTTATTTTTAGATTTATATATATATATATATATGTATATATACTTTTTTAGTTTTGGTTTTTAAATTTTTTTTTTCTCAAATTAATCTCCACAATCCATTAAGATCTCATTAAATTTATTTTTAATTTATTTAAATTTTTTAAAATTTATTTTAAAAGAAAAATAAAAAATGAATTTATTCAGGGATAATTTCATCTTTCAATATTTTTTACATGATCAAACATATTTACTAACAGTTAAAGTCAGTTAATCGTTAGTCCAATGGAGAACGCTGCAAATAAATCAAAAAATTGTATGTGCTTATGAATATTAAAATTTCAGGTAGGTTTGAGGTAATTCTTCCTAAAATTATCTATTATCCCCTAACCTAAAGCCACTCCTTGCCACTGCACCACCGTAGAATTGCCCGCACCATCGTCAAATTTCCCTGGTGCCACCTTTGGATCTCTCTCACTCCACCAAAACCAGATTCAATGTTTTAATAACTTAGTTTTTGAATGTTCTTGCATCAACGTGAATATTTGTTCTTGTCTTGGTCCCTCTAAACTAAAAATCCTGGTTCCGTAGTGGTGAGTATTTACATCTCACTGAACATACTTTACAAGTTTTGTGTAGGTTATTATTATTATTATTATTATTATTTTACTAGAAAAGTAGTTTTCTAAAGTTATGAAAATAAATGTCCGAACCATATAACTAGAGATTGATTTTGGCAATATTTATATATGCAACTAAAAATGCAAGCAATTAAATCTAGTAATATTCTTTATTGATAATTCGAGTGATCACTAAAAAAACCAAAGGTGAACACATATATTAGTATCTACTGGATAGTGTTAAGCTGTGCTCTAAAGGCACAATTTACAAACCACAACCCATCAATGAATGAAAAGAATTAAGGAAAAAAATAAATAAATAAATACATTAATTGATTATCATTCATCGGTTGTTCTTCATTTATTTTTAAATTTCTAGTTCTCAGGGTAAAGGTTAACACTACCCATATTTGATGAGGGTATCCCTGATCCCTTCTATTTGATTAAGAAGTTCTTGAACCAACGAGCAGAATCTTTAGGAATTCTTCGCAACCCATTCTGAAAGTCCACATAAAAGATGCCATAATGATCCTGAAAACCCCAACTCCATTCAAAATTATCCAGCAATGACCACGCAAAATATCCTTGAACATTAACGCCGTTTCTGTTGAAAAAGAATAGGAAATATCATACCGGTAATCATTTTAAAGTAATCTTTTACAATTTTTTTTTAATTGATCCCAAATCGAAACTAATTTTGTTATGATCACATTCAAAATTATTAACAAAGTCTTTTTCCTTCTAAGAAAAATTAGCTTTAGCTAACACAACTACACTAAATAGAAAAGATGAGAAAAAAGTGTAGTTATATGTAAGAACTTACGTGATAGCTTTTTGCAGGTAATAAAGATGCCTGCTAATGTAAGCAACCCTATCATTGTCAGCTAGGGCTTGCTCAAGTGGTAAGCTACCATACGCATCAAGTCCTACAAAATACATGCGCAGCTGTAAATTTATTATGTATTCATCACTAATTCGGCATGAAGAAAACTTAAATTATAGACAGTTGGAATTCGTAACTTGATTATAATTTCAATTTCAGAAAAAAATATGAACAATCATAATTATATAGAATCTTAAATGTTAATATAAAATTCAAAAGTTAAATAAAAAGGTACTGTGTTTTTCGAAGATTTCAAAATTATATTAAAATTATTTAAAACCATTTTCGGATCACTACCCGAATAATTTGCAAAAAATCCTTACCATTTTCAGTGATGTAAATAAGTGGATGATTGTACGTTGTGTTTATGTAAAGCAAAAGCTCTTCAAGTCCGCTGGGATATATAGCAATCCATTTTCCTATCTGCAATATCACAAAATCATGCAACAATTCATTACAAAATTACTTGAAGATACAATTATGTTATAAAAGAATTACAAAAACCAAAAATAAATAAATAAAAAGTAACTCCAAGATTGGCTGATGAGGTTTATGTACAGACCTGGGGACCAACAGTCGTGTTGGCTGCAAAAGAAAATTTATAATGAATTTGTTAGCATGGAATCTCTTAATTAAGGAATTAATTACGAGTAATGAATTAACGGTACAAGTAAATTAATGAACTTGTAATACTTACACGTAATAGCTTGACTATCTTGGAAGTACCCTGGAGATGGACTTTTGGGTGTTGCGTATACATACTGAGTAGTATAGTAGTTCAATCCAAGAAAATCAAACGAACCCTTTAGCCTCTCCGATTCTTCAATCGAAAACTTCGGTAATCGATCAGCAACAAGACTTTTCATGCTTTCCGGATAATCTCCTCTTGTCAACGGATCCATAAACCTACAAAATTAATTCGTTCAACAAAAAGTTAAAGATGTGTCAAGCCATGAAGGATTACGATATTCAACTTTCATTGATTGATCTAATAGTATGTGACAATTAAGTCTATAAAATGTAATAATATATATATATATATACATATATATATATATGCTTACCATCCGAACATGAAGTCTAGTGCTCGTTGTGTTGCATCTTTGTCTTCTGTACTATCACTGAATGCTTTAAACCAATGCGATATTAATGTGATACCTATCTTGCCATTTTGAGTTGCCTACACGAATTTTGAAAGTAATAGTAATATATTTACAGTAATCAATCAGAAATCTTTGTATAGACAGTACATCTGGTTGGTCCTTTAAATATATAATTAATGATAATTCTTCAAAGTAATTAAACAAACTTGATATTTCTGCTTGTACAATTGCACAGCGGCTGCATGAGCAAGAAGTTGGTGGTGTGCTGCCAGATAGGGTTCTGTACCCCAATCCCCTTCTGTACAAGTGTCACGATTAGAACATCGACCAGGTGCATGATTGCCCGTCGTAA
Source organism: Nephelium lappaceum (assembly GCA_021234005.1). Classification (NCBI taxonomy): domain Eukaryota; kingdom Viridiplantae; phylum Streptophyta; class Magnoliopsida; order Sapindales; family Sapindaceae; genus Nephelium; species Nephelium lappaceum. The sequence goes on from CM038009.1 coordinate 9,381,504, forward strand.
AACCATTTATGCTGACGGTCCATGGTTCGTTAAGTGTGATCCAATGCTTTACTCTGTCTCCAAACTCCTTGAAGCAAATATCCACGTAGTTTCGATAATCATTCCTACATATATATATATATATATATATGTTAGACAACAAATATCAATTCAAATATATGCATCTTAATCACTCTCAGAAATTTATTGCTGTATATAACTTACACAACTTTAGGGCTTAGAAGACCTCCATATTCATCTTGTAGAGCTTGGGGAAGATCCCAGTGGAAGAGAGTCACAAAGGGTTGTATACCTGCATATGTTTTAGTTGTAATGCTATAATTTGTCTTATTAAAATCATGTAGATGATTATATATCTTGGCGTTGACAAAATCAAAATATAATATTAGATTGAGTCTCACCATTGGCTAAGAGCTCATTGATGAGGTTGTTGTAATATGAGATTCCTTCTTGGTTCACACCTCCACTTAGCTTTCCATCTGATCAGAGTCGTAATTTATTTACATAAACAATATCAAGAATTATAATAAAATTATTTGTTTAATGGGGCAGGTTATTTTCTTATATATATATATATATATATAGAGCTTTTATAATTATGTATTACTAACTTTAAAAAGTTAGAGAAAACTAATTAAATTCATCCATTATATTCTCTTTCTATAAAATAAATTCTGTCTCCTATTTAATTTAAATGAAATGGATGGATTTGATTGATTTTCTCTAACTTTTTAAAATTAGAGATATCTGATTATAAAAGCATTTTCTCTCTCTCTCTCTCTCTATATATATATATATTACATACACACACATACAATTGTAAGACTCAGTTAAATATGACATCTTACTTGGCAATATTCTTGACCATGATATAGAGAATCTATAAGCATCAAGGCCTAACCCTTTCATAAGTGCAACATCTTCCTATAACATATGGTTAGATCCATAAGTTACTTATAAAATCAATAAAAGAAAACGATATTTTTGTGGATATGGAGAAAATTAAAACAAAAAATGTGCCAATATGGTCATTTATAAATATAATTTATACATCTGTGTGATATTAAAACTTCTCATTATAAAAATATCCCTAAACAAAAAGACTATTAAGAATTAATTAATTCAATCAAGAATAAATCGAAATACTATCTCAACCATTAGTTAATCCACAACTATTGATTATGACACCCTAATTTTGTTATTGAATTAAAGGAAAATTAAAATGGCTAATAAGTTATGTTAGAGAATTCCAAGCACAAAATTAATTTATTTGTTTAATTCATACTTTCAAAAAAAAAAAATTATTAGACAAAGACAATGGCATAAAGCAAAAACATTACAAGTAAACCTTTCATTCTCATTTATTCAAATCCTAACATCCCCTTCTTGATTCACATCTACTAGTAAACACCCCCATCATCCAAGACCCCTTCTTGATTCCCATTTGATTTCTTTGTTGACATTCACTCGCCGCCCCCATCTCGTACTCCTTTCCATCTTGAATGGTGGTTTTGTACTTAATACTTTTATTTGGATTAAATTTGGTGTTTTACAAATATAATATATAAAAATAAATAAATTCATTATAATGACATTACCATTGAAAACAAATAACTATTGGAATGATTAAATTTTAAATTTTACTTATAAATTGAGTGTGTAAATTATATTTTTGAATGACAACGTTTGCACTCAAGACAAAAACTGAAAAAGAAAATTTTTTAAAATTAATGTCTTACATCTATTATACAATCCAAACAAGAATATGTTTCATATTATTTTTATTTATTCTTCAATTTGATTTCTACTTTATGAATACCTTATATCGATGATATGAATCCACAGTCACATCTCCATTACTCTTATCGTCGATCTTGGCTATAATTTCATCGACATATTTTACCAAAAAAAATAAAGAAATTATTAAACAATAATAAAAAAATAAAAATGGACGTCTGAATAATTGAAAAAGAGCTTCTCATTTGCTTGAAATTAAGCACCTCTAGTTAATGTAAAACAAATAAAAATTCTAGACTGATAAAGAAAGATAAATATATTTTTTAAAACGTGGTTCTTTAAATTGTTTTTTGTAAGTGATATTTCTTTGCTTACCTCCTTTATTTAGGTGAGTGAAAGTGTCCCATATGCTTGGTCCTTTACCTCCTTCTTTAGCCGCCCCTTCATACTGAGAAATGAAGAAAATTGTCATAAACTTTACACTCGTCAGATCCTAGCAAACTTGAAGAAAAGCATCTTATTCAATAGACCAGCAATTTCACCTGGTAAGCAGAAGATGCTGTACCAAAAACGAAGTAATCCGGGAAACATTTTCGGTTAATTGAAGAAGCTGTGCCATTGCAAGGTTCAATGGCCGAACAATTAGTTACCCAACCAAGAAGAACAAGAAATATGAAAATGTGATAGCCATGAATTGCCATAATTCAGGGACAACAAATCTAAAAAAATTGTTACTTCCAAAAAAAAAAAAAATCTAAAAAAATTGAGAAGTTTATTAGAGTACTGATGATGAATAAAAAAGAAAGATGGTTCTAATTTATATAGAGAACCATTCACAAGAAGACTAGAGGATACAGTTTTAACAAAAGTTAAATTATAAATGGAAAAGACAGATAAGGCATATTTTGCAGTTTAAAAAAATCATTTGCTGTATAGTTCGTTAATTTGTTTTTCTTTCTAACCATGCATGTTAAAAATTTTGGTTAGTATGTTATGAAGATTAATGGTAGACATAATCCACATATTTAAGATGCGTAGTTGTTCATATTTTAAAATACCATGCATGTTAAAATTTTTGGTTAGTATGTTATGAAGATTAATGGTAGACATAATTTACATATTTAACAATCTTGGTCATCAACTTTTTAAATAATGATGTGTCACTAGATTGTCAAAAGATTAACAAAAAAAACAAAGATAGTAGAAAATCCTTGTTCTTTAAAAAGATAATTATAATCAAATTTTGAACAATTTTTTTTTTTTTTAAATCCCATTTTCTTAAATTCAGATAGATCTGAATCCGCTAAAGAAACAAGCCCAATCTCAATTTGAATCCAAATCCAAAACTTGCAAATCAAAATCCTGTCTGTTTTATCTGATTGGATAGGCTTTTCTTTTGTCTCCATATCCGATTAAAAACAGTTCGAATAGAATCCGAGCCGAATCCATAAATTCTTGAAAATTCGAAAAAGTAGGATCCAAATTATCTGGATTCGATCTGTTTGACATCATTATCTGTTTGTTATATCACATTATCTCAGTTTTATAGAATTATTTTTTTTACAATCAGAAATTATTTTTTTTTTAATTTATAAAATTTGCTAGCTTGGTAAAATGGTTTTTTTTCCTTAAAAAAAACAAAAGGTTTTGGTAGAGGGGGTGCAAATATTGTTACCCACAAAAATGATTTCCACACCTAAAGTATTAATGCACCCATTAATTAAATTTAAAAATTTGCATATTAATCTAAGCACTTATAAACTTATCGATATTAACCCTATTTAAACAACATTAATTATATAAGTAACGCTACATTACCCAAAAATTTGTCCAAATTCATTATTTAAATGATGTGGCAAGCTTATCTGTAATTACCACATCATCGATGTATCGTTTCAAATTAATAAGGTAACTACAAATCAACTCGTTATATCATTTTGGCAAAATTTTTGAGTAAATTTTTGGAAAGTGTAATATTATTTTAATTATGTTCATTTAAAATAAAAGTTTTATTTTTATTATTTCCACATTTATCTTACATGTAAATTCTTGACCCTAAGCTTAATTTTCTACTTTATCAAGAAGAATGAGTAATTATACTTGAGGGTTGAAGTCACCAAATTTTTCCATCGAGATGAGACTTTATTTTATGTTTTAATCAATCTTTACAGTTTAGACACTACAATGAAACAGGTCAACCATACCGGGCAAACCGTTTGGCGTGGATAACGCCAGCATGGATATTGGAAGTATCCATATCCAACACCCGTTTGGTATGGATAATGAGTATTCATACAGGGCAATACCTAGTATGGATAGGATATAGAAAGTGGGTCGACCCATAGGTTGACCCGTGAGTATGACTATCCATACTGGGTGAGTGCTCGGTAAGGATACTATTATCCATATCAGGCTAATAGTCATACTAATTTCGGGCTCTGATCCTGCATGTTAACAATTCGTAAAAAATTTTTGTAAAGTAAAAATGAAATAAAATTTTATTTTAATTTAAAAATTATTTATAAAAATATATTTTGCTATTAGATATTTTAAAATTAATTTTTTATTTAAAAAGGATAGACACTAATTTTATTTTTAGTTCTAAAATAATTTAATTTAATGTGATCCATTCCTATCTTATAGTATACCAAACAAAGAATGTATTCAATTCAATTCAATATAAACTATCTAATCCAACATATCCTATCTAATATAATTCATCCAATCCAACCTATCCTATCCAATACAATACAATACCATGTAAGGCATACAAATGCAGCCATAAAGCCATAAAATTTAAATACTAACTTTCAGTTAGCAAAATGACAGGATCCCCCTTCTATGTTAAAAATAGATGCACTATCATTTTGCTAGAACAGAAAGTTTTCTATCATTAGAATCAAAAGGAGATTCAGTCATTTTGTTTTGGATACCAGACAAATAATATTCATTAAACGAAGAGATGGGAGAGGAAGCAAATGAACATAGTTCAAACTTATGAGATAATAACAAGTCCTGAGTAGCATACATCAACAGCATGTGATCGCTGTAGTATTTTTGTCTTTATGTGTCAACATCATTAACTGTATTCAAATTAAAAAATGAATATATACTAAATATGACAAATAATTTTCTTAATTATATTATGTGAAGGGATACAGATAATTCTCTTTACTATTATCATATTTAATATACAAATTCAATTTCTTTAAAGAGAATGATTAAAGGACTTGGGATGGTGATCTAATTGTTAGACTACTGTCGCCCTCTACTCTTATGAGATAGTAGATTCTATATTCGTCTATCACAAATTTGTGAGCGTTTTCCCCCACTTAATGTAGGTTATTCTATTCCACATTTTAGAGATATTCCTTGGATGTATTGTCTTTTATGTTAGTACCGATACTCCAAAAAAAGAAAAAAGAAAAAGAATAATGATTAAAAAGCAGTATCATAACACCGGTGTAAGAGCTGCTAAACTACTAACTAGCAAAGAAAAATGAAGGGGCCAAAAAAGGCTCAGATTGCCATGAATGATAATTGGTTTAGAAGAGTTTTGCTCTCTATTTCTCTCTCTCTCTCTCTCTCTCTTTCTACAAAGGAAGAAGATACATGAAAAAAAAAAACATATAAATGACATTACTATTTAATTATATTTATTATAATAATATGTAGCATCTATTCCTTTTCCATGCCATCCTTTTCTCGTATATATATACTCTACTCCTCAATATAACCGCATACACAGAGAAAAACTGTTCTAAACCAACCAAATAGTCAGTCATGGCAATCCAAACCCCTTTCCTTTTTTGCCTCTTTACTCTTCCTTTCATGTTGAGTAGTAGTTTTGCAATTCATACACCAATTAATGACAGTACTGCTTGGCTTAACAGGAGCAGCTTTCCTCCAGGCTTTATTTTCGGCACAGCTTCAGCGGCCTACCAGGTAAACACACAACATCGAGTCAGTTAAAAATCATACCAATTTCTTTTACTTTGTTAAATCTGTCAAATGGAAAAAATCAACCCTTTCCTTAGTTTTTGATTAGAGCAGAGTCTAGAATTCATGACCTCCTACTCTACTGTAAAGGACTTTTATCTCAGTTAAGCTAATTGGAATTTGTGCATCAAATAGCCTGATCAATATTTCGTTCATTTTTGTTGATTTTCTCAGTACGAAGGTGCAGCAAATGAAGGTGGTAGAGGACCAAGTTTATGGGATGTGTTCACTCATAGATATCCAGGTCTCTCTTTCTCTCTCCCTCTCTCTAGATACTAGTGAGCTTCTTCATGATCTTCATCTTTTCCCATTCTTCTGGTTTTCTCTTTTTTCTCTTTTGAAAGTGTTTAAAATATTTACTAGGGAGGGGAAGCAAAGAGGAGCGTTGCTTAATTGTTACATGTTAGATAGGATACAATGAAATTCTAAAACTTGTAATTATATTCAGTTTACATGTAACCTAAGGTTTTCAAAACCAAAAAGATGTTTGTATTAATACCACTATGAAAAATATATTTTATTGTTTTCTTTTTTCCATATATATATATTCAATACTAATATCAAGAATCGAATCTACCATACCATCATGTTCTTTTCTTTGAGTTGTATGACTAATTAATTGCCAATTCTTCTAATAAAGATACCGATTTTTCTTTATAATAAAAATCGTATTGTCAATCTGGATCTGCTTTACTTCTTTATAGTGATTTCGACGGTTGAGAAAAAGCATATAAATTAGCAATTTTTGTCTTATTTTTTAGCCGACCACTTTTTGAAATGTTTTTTTTTTTTTTTTTTCTGTGGAAGTAACCATTTTTGAAATGTTGAGATAATTCTATATTAGCAATTGTTTGGCATCCATAAGTACTTCAGCTATTGCATTGAAGCTGCCATTAAATGTTAAATACTATTCAAAGTCTAGCAAATGTGTTAAAAAAAAAACTGATAATAAGCTGAATGTTTCGTTTTTTTTTTTTAAAGTATAAGCTAAATGTTTCTTGACTCAAAGTTTTAAAATTTTGTTTATTTTCATCGAATGATATGTCGTTTGTTTACACAGTTTTGGTATGTGGTCCGGCCTCACCTTTAAATTTCTCCCACTAGCAACATCAATCGAACATGACAAAAGTGGTGGCGGATTCAACTGAGTAGAAATATTCATTTTGACTTTAGTGCTCAAAAGGCATCTTAAAAGCTGTTTTCTTGTCGTTATTATATTAAATTATTATTTATTGCTAAGGTACATATTATTTTCTGTTCTTACTGTTTTTTGTCCGACCCAGACCCGATTCCTATATTTTCATGGACTAGATCCCTTTACAAAATGAAAAGTTAGCCCAATTTTTTTGAAAAAAAATTCAAAACTATCAAAGTTCAAAAGAAAATTTTATTTTTAGTCTATTCTAAGAAAAATTTGTTTTTACTCATTCGAACAAACTAATTACATCTAATACTCCATATTGATCAAAATATTCTTGAGCGTAATGAGAGAGCCTAACATGACCGGGCGCACAAATATGACGGGAGACAAGCATGATGAGAGAGTCTTCCGTCACGCTTCTCCTATCATGGTATTTTTTAAATTTTATTTACAATGCCATTTGTTGAAATCACACAGTATTGAGTGTGATTTATTTATTTGAAAGGTTAAAATCAAATTACTTTTGAGAGAGGTTAAAAACTATTTTTCGTTTGAAATGGGGGCCGTTTTTTTAAATTTCCACAATATTTTAATAGTTCTAGTCTATTTTGTAGGGTTAATCATCTATGCATTTAAAGTGAAAATTATTTATTTCTGAATTTAAAGCATCTTGTATGACTTTAAATTAAATTGGGTCTAGTTAAGTTATAGCCTATACGATAATTTATTGATCATCATTTATATATGGATAGTAGAAACTGTTAAGTTGGATGAATGCAAACTAATGACAAGAATTATTTGATAATTACACTAGCAAATAATTAAGAAAACACTTATTGAATTTTGCTATAACAGTAAAATAAAATGCAAGGAAAAGACTAAAATGATTAAGAGAATCAAGATCATAATTCGGTACTAGTGTTACAATAACTCATTAATTAGTGATAATGTGTAAATTAACCATGTGTTGAATATTTATTTAGAAAATGTGTTTCGTGATGAATTGGCAGGTAAGATAAAAGATGGAAGCAATGGAGATGTGGCCGTTGATTCATATCATCGCTTTAAGGTATGTTTAGTTCAAAGTTAGACGTTTGATTAAATACAATGAATAATCAGAGGAGACTTTAAACAAATCAAACTCAGTATTATAATTTCATTTTTTGTATATTTTATAGGAAGATGTTGGAATCATGAAGGAACTGAACCTAGATGCTTATAGGTTCTCCATCTCATGGTCTAGAATATTGCCAAGTAAGACAAGTCTTTCTGTCAATCTCTCCTCTTTTCAACTTTAAATATATGGTAAATCTAAGAATATATTCAACAGGATGTGGGCACCACAACATTAATTTATTCACAAAAAGCAAGTTTTGTCCTGTATAAATTTTTACCGAGGTTAATTTAAGTTTTTTGGAAGTCGAGATAACATAAGCATAGATTTGGTTAATTTATTAATTTGAGTAAGGTTACTCAAATCAGATTCATCAACAGCAGCCTTATATTAACCCTAAGAGTAGTTATTGAAAAATTTTAAAATCAATCTAATGACTGTTATAAATTAGTACATGACAAATTTTCATTAATATGTGCATATATGTAGTATATCATCCTATTATACGTACTGCTTCCAAAACAAATTAATTTGAATCTTTAGTTTGTTTCTTTCATTTAAAGAATTCAAGGCTATTGTACCCGAAAAGAAAAAACAGAATTAAAGGATAGATTGATAATTTGACTACCAACGATTAAAGTTTAAAATGATCGTTTCCTCTTCTTATTTTTCCATTATTATTATTATTTTTCATTTATAACCCTAAATGTGTATCTAATTAAGATGGAAAGCTAAGCGGAGGAGTGAACAAGGAAGGGATCAGATACTACAACAACCTCATCAATGAGCTTCTAGCCAACGGTCAGGATTTGATTAATTGAATTATTGATCTCTTTTCTAATTATGACATTTACACACACAAATTTTTGAGTGCAGGCATACAGCCTTTTATAACTCTCTTTCACTGGGATATTCCCCAAGCCTTGGAAGATGAATATGGTGGTTTCTTAAGTGCTCGTATTGTGTAAGTTTATAAAGCTGGATTTCATTAGTTTTGAAGTTCATTGGAATTTTCTTGAATTTTTTTTTGTAGATTTCATAGCAAAATAAGAAAATATTTTAATTTATAAAACTTATCACTAACCTTTGTTAGAGTTCAGAATTACACTTTTTTCTTTTTTTGAGAAAGAGTTCAGAATTACACTTAATCTTTTAAAGTAATTGGACTTGTCCGTAATTAAAGCCACGCTTCAAGTAGCTAGGTCCTAGGTGAATCAAATTTACCTTGCCTTATTTTCTTCTATGCTTAAAACATTTAGTAAAAATGTCACAAAATAGTATTTTTGGAGAATGGGCTATCATTAAGTCTCATTTTAATGTTTTTAACATTTGAGTCCTTAAGGATACGTTTGTTTTTAACAGAACTATCATTTGAAAGAAATTTTCTGTCCAACAACTTCTCCAGTTAATTTTCTTCCTTCTTCGTTTTCTTATTCCCCTCCTCCTCCTCCTCCTCCTCTCCTCCTCCTTCTTCTTCTCCTCCTCATTGTGACGTGGCTCACGACAGCTTCTCTTGCCATGAGTCATTATGACTCATGGCAAAAGAGAAGCTGTCGTGAGCCACGTCACAATGAGGAGGAGAAGAAGAAGGTGGAGGAGGAGGAGGAGGAGGGGAATAAGAAATGAGAAGAAGAAGAAAATTAACTGGAGAAGTTGTTGGACAGAAAATTTCTTTCAAATGATAGTTCTGTTAAAAAAAAGTATCCTTAAGACTCAAATGTTAAAAACATTAAAATGGGACTTAATGATAACCCATTCTCCAAAAATACTATTTTGTGACATTTTTACTAAATGTTTTAAGCATAGAAGAAAATAAGGCAAGGTAAATTTGATTCACCTAGGACCTAGCTACTTGAAGCGTGGCTTTAATTACGGACAAGTCCAATTACTTTAAAAGATTAAGTGAAATTCTGAACTCTTTCTCAAAAAAAAAAAAAGTGTAATTCTGAACTCGAACAAAGGTTAGTGATAAGTTTTATAAATTAAAATATTTTCTTATTTTGCTATGAAATCTACAAAAAAAAAAATTCAAGAAAATTCCAATGAACTTCAAAACTAATGAAATCCACCTTTATAAACTTACACAATACGAGCACTTAAGAAACCACCATATTCATCTTCCAAGGCTTGGGGAATATCCCAGTGAAAGAGAGTTATAAAAGGCTGTATGCCTGCACTCAAAAATTTGTGTGTGTAAATGTCGTAATTAGAAAAGAGATCAAATAATTCAATTAATCAAATCCTGACCGTTGGCTAGAAGCTCATTGATGAGGTTGTTGTAGTATCTGATCCCTTCCTTGTTCACTCCTCCGCTTAGCTTTCCATCTTAATTAGATACACATTTAGGGTTATAAATGAAAAAAATAATAATAATGGAAAAATAAGAAGAGGAAATGATCATTTTAAACTTTAATCGTTGGTAGTCAAATTATCAATCTATCCTTTAATTCTGTTTTTTTTTCGGGTACATAGCCTTTAATTCTTTAAACAAAACTAAAGATTCAAATTAATTTTTTTGGAAGCAGTACGGTATAATAGGATGATATACTGCATATATGCACATATTAATGAACATTTGTCATGTACTAATTTATAACAGTCATTAGATTGATTTTAAAATTTTCAATAACTACTTAGAGTTAATATAAAGGCTGCTGTTGATGAATCTGATTTGAGTAACCTTACTCAAATTAATAAATTAACCAAATCTATGCTTATGTTATCTCGACCTCCAAAAACTTAAATTAACCTTGGTAAAAATTTATACAGGACAAAACTTGCTTTTTGTGAATATATTAATGTTGTGGTGCCCACATCCTGTTGAATATATTCTTAGATTTACCATATATTTAAAGTTGAAAAGAGGAGAGATTGACAGAAAGACTTGTCTTACTTGGCAATATTCTAGACCATGAGATGGAGAACCTATAAGCATCTAGGTTCAGTTCCTTCATGATTCCAACATCTTCCTATAAAATATACAAAAAATGAAATTATAATACTGAGTTTGATTTGTTTAAAGTCTCCTCTGATTATTCATTGTATTTAATCAAACGTCTAACTTTGAACTAAACATACCTTAAAGCGATGATATGAATCAACGGCCACATCTCCATTGCTTCCATCTTTTATCTTACCTGCCAATTCATCACGAACACATTTTCTAAATAAATAATTCAACACATGGTTAATTTTACACATTATCACTAATTAATGAGTTATTGTAACACTAGTACCGAATTATGATCTTGATTCTTTAATCATTTTAGTCTTTCCTTGCATTTTATTTTACTGTTATAGCAAAATTCAATAAGTGTTTTCTTAATTATTTGCTAGTGTAATTATCAAAATAATTCTTGTCATTAGTTTGCATTCATCCAACTTAACAGTTTCTACTATCCATATAAATGATGATCAATAAATTATCGTATAGGCTATAACTTAACTAGACCCAATTTAATTAAAGTCATACAAGATGCTTTAAATTCAGAAATAATAATTTTCACTTTAAATGCATAGATGATTAACCCTACAAAATAGACTAGAACTATTAAAATATTGTGGAAATTTAAAAAACGGCCCCCATTTCAAACGAAAAATAGTTTTTACCTCTCTCAAAAAGTAATTTGATTTTAACCTTTCAAATAAATAAATCACACTCAATACTGTGTGATTTCAACAAATGGCATTGTAAATAAAATTTAAAAAATACCATGATAGGAGAAGCGTGACGGAAGACTCTCTCATCATGCTTGTCTCCCGTCATATTTGTGCGCCCGGTCATGTTAGGCTCTCTCATTACGCTCAAGAATATTTTGATCAATATGGAGTATTAGATGTAATTAGTTTGTTCGAATGAGTAAAAACAAATTTTTCTTAGAATAGACTAAAAATAAAATTTTATTTTGAACTTTGATAGTTTTGAATTTTTTTCAAAAAAATTGGGCTAACTTTTCATTTTGTAAAGGGATCTAGTCCATGAAAATATAGGAATCGGGTCTGGGTCGGACAAAAAACAGTAAGAACAGAAAATAATATGTACCTTAGCAATAAATAATAATTTAATATAATAACGACAAGAAAACAGCTTTTAAGATGCCTTTTGAGCACTAAAGTCAAAATGAATATTTCTACTCAGTTGAATCCGCCACCACTTTTGTCATGTTCGATTGATGTTGCTAGTGGGAGAAATTTAAAGGTGAGGCGGACCACATACCAAAACTGTGTAAACAAACGACATATCATTCGATGAAAATAAACAAAATTTTAAAACTTTGAGTCAAGAAACATTTAGCTTATACTTTAAAAAAAAAAAAACGAAACATTTAGCTTATTATCAGTTTTTTTTTAACACATTTGCTAGACTTTGAATAGTATTTAACATTTAATGGCAGCTTCAATGCAATAGCTGAAGTACTTATGGATGCCAAACAATTGCTAATATAGAATTATCTCAACATTTCAAAATGGTTACTTCCACGAAAAAAAAAAAAAAACATTTTAAAAAGTGGTCGGCTAAAAAATAAGATAAAAATTGCTAATTTATATGCTTTTTCTCAACCGTCGAAATCACTATAAAGAAGTAAAGCAGATCCAGATTGACAATACCATTTTTATAATAAAGAAAAATCGGTATCTTTATTAGAAGAATTGGCAATTAATTAGTCATACAACTCAAAGAAAAGAACATGATGGTATGGTAGATTCGATTCTTGATATTAGTATTGAATATAATATCTATATATGGAAAAAAGAAAACAATAAAATATATTTTCATAGTGGTATTAATACAAACATCTTTTTGGTTTTGAAAACCTTAGGTTACATGTAAACTGAATATAATTACAAGTTTTAGAATTTCATTGTATCCTATCTAACATGTAAACAATTAAGCAACGCTCCTCTTTGCTTCCCCTCCTAGTAAATATTTTAAACACTTTCAAAAGAGAAAAAAGAGAAAACCAGAAGAATGGGAAAAGATGAAGATCATGAAGAAGCTCACTAGTATCTAGAGAGAGGGAGAGAGAAAGAGAGACCTGGATATCTATGAGTGAACACACCCATAAACTTGGTCCTCTACCACCTTCATTTGCTGCACCTTCGTACTGAGAAAATCAACAAAAATGAACGAAATATTGATCAGGCTATTTGATGCACAAATTCCAATTAGCTTAACTGAGATAAAAGTCCTTTACAGTAGAGTAGGAGGTCATGAATTCTAGACTCTGCTCTAATCAAAAACTAAGGAAAGGGTTGATTTTTTCCATTTGACAGATTTAACAAGTAAAAGAAATTGGTATGATTTTTAACTGACTCGATGTTGTGTGTTTACCTGGTAGGCCGCTGAAGCTGTGCCGAAAATAAAGCCTGGAGGAAAGCTGCTCCTGTTAAGCCAAGCAGTACTGTCATTAATTGGTGTATGAATTGCAAAACTACTACTCAACATGAAAGGAAGAGTAAAGAGGCAAAAAAGGAAAGGGGTTTGGATTGCCATGATGACTATTTGGTTGGTTTAGAACAGTTTTTCTCTGTGTATGCGGTTATATTGAGGAGTAGAGTATATATACGAGAAGAAAGGATGGCATGGAAAAGGAATAGATGCTACATATTATTATAATAATATAATTAAATAGTAATGTCATTTATGTTTTTTTTTTTCATGTATCTTCTTCCTTTGTAGAAAGAGAGAGAGAGAGAGAGAGAAATAGAGAGCAAAACTCTTCTAAACCAATTATCACATGGCAATCTGAGCCTTTTTGGCCCCTTCATTTTTCTTTGCTAGTTAGTAGTTTAGCAGCTCTTACACGGTGTTATGATACTGCTTTTTAATCATTATTCTTTTTCTTTTTTCTTTTTTGGAGTATCGGTACTCTAAGACAATACATCCAAGGAATATCTCTAAAATGTGGAATAGAAACCTACATTAAGTGGGGGAAACGCTCCCAATTTGTGATAGCCGTTAGAATCTACTCTCTCATAAGAGTAGAGGGCGACAGTAGTCTAACATTAGATCACCATCCGTCCTTTAATCATTCTCTTTAAAGAAATTGAATTTGTATATTAAATATGATAATAGTAAAGAGAATTATCTGTATCCCTTCACATAATATAATTAAGAAAATTATTTGTCATATTTAGTATATATTCATTTTTAATTTGAATACAGTTAATGATGTTGACACATAAAGACAAAAATACTACAGCGATCACATGCTGTTGATGTATGCTACTCAGGACTTGTTATTATCTCATAAGTTTGAACTATGTTCATTTGCTTCCTCTCCCATCTCTTCGTTTAATGACTATTATTTGTCTGGTATCCAAAACAAAATGACTGAATCTCCTTTTGATTCTAATGATAGAAAACTTTCTGTTCTAGCAAAATGATAGTGCATCTATTTTTAACATAGAAGGGGGATCCTGTCATTTTGCTAACTGAAAGTTAGTATTTAAATTTTATGGCTTTATGGCTGCATTTGTATGCCTTACATGGTATTGTATTGTATTGGATAGGATAGGTTGGATTGGATGAATTATATTAGATAGGATATGTTGGATTAGATAGTTTATATTGAATTGAATTGAATACATTCTTTGTTTGGTATACTATAAGATAGGAATGGATCACATTAAATTAAATTATTTTAGAACTAAAAATAAAATTAGTGTCTATCCTTTTTAAATAAAAAATTAATTTTAAAATATCTAATAGTAAAATATATTTTATAAATAATTTTTAAATTAAAATAAAATTTTATTTCATTTTTACTTTACAAAAAATTTTTACGAATTGTTAACATGCAGGATCAGAGCCCGAAATTAGTACGACTATCAGCCTGATATGGATAATAGTATCCTTACCGAGCACTCACCTAGTATGGATAGTCATACTCACGGGTCAACCTATGGGTCGACCCACTTTCTATATCTATCCATACTAGGTATTGCCCCGATGAATACATTATCCATACCAAACGGGTGTTGGATATGGATACTTCCAATATCCATGCTGGTGTTATCCACGCCAAACGGTTTGCCCGGTATGGTTGACCTGTTTCATTGTAGTGTCTAAACTGTAAAGATTGATTAAAACATAAAATAAAGTCTCATCTCGTTGGAAAAATTTGGTGACTTCAACCCTCAAGTATAATTACTCATTCTTCTTGATAAAGTAGAAAATTAAGCTTAGGGTCAAGAATTTACATGTAAGATAAATGTGGAAATAATAAAAATAAAACTTTTATTTTAAATGAACATAATTAAAATAATATTACACTTTCCAAAAATTTACTCAAAAATTTTGCCAAAATGATATAACGAGTTGATTTGTAGTTACCTTATTAATTTGAAATGATACATCGATGATGTGGTAATTACAGATAAGTTGCCACATTATTTAAATAATGAATTTGGACAAATTTTTGGGTAATGTAGCGTTACTTATATAAATGTTGTTTAAATAGGGTTAATATCGATAAGTTTATAGTGCTTAGATTAATACAAATTTTTAAATTTAATTAATGGGTGCATTAATACTTTAGGTGTGGAAATCATTTTTGTGGGTAACAATATTTGCACCCCCCTACCAAAACCTTTTGTTTTTTTTAAGGAAAAAACCATTTTACCAAGCTAGCAAATTTTATAAATTAAAAAAAAATAATTTCTGATTGTAAAAAAATAATTCTATAAAACTGAGATAATGTGATATAACAAATAGATAGATGTCAAACAGATCGAATCCAGATAATTTGGATCCTACTTTTTCGAATTTTCAAGAATTTATGGATTCGGCTCGGATTCTATTCGAATTGTTTTTAATCGGATATGGAGACAAAAGAAAAGCCTATCCAATCAGATAAAACAGACAGGATTTTGATTTGCAAGTTTTGGATTTGGATTCAAATTGAGATTGGGCTTGTTTCTTTAGCGGATTCAGATCTATCTGAATTTAAGAAAATGAGATTTAAAAAAAAAAAAATTGTTCAAAATTTGATTATAATTGTCTTTTTAAAGAATAAGGATTTTCTACTATCTTTGTTTTTTTTGTTAATCTTTTGACAATCTAGTGACACATCATTATTTAAAAAGTTGATGACCAAGATTGTTAAATATGTAAATTATGTCTACCATTAATCTTCATAACATACTAACCAAAAATTTTAACATGCATGGTATTTTAAAATATGAACAACTACGCATCTTAAATATGTGGATTATGTCTACCATTAATCTTCATAACATACTAACCAAATTTTTAACATGCATGGTTAGAAAGAAAAACAAATTAACCAACTATACAGCAAATGATTTTTTTAAACTGCAAAATATGCCTTATCTGTCTTTTCCATTTATAATTTAACTTTTGTTAAAACTGTATCCTCTAGTCTTCTTGTGAATGGTTCTCTATATAAATTAGAACCATCTTTCTTTTTATTCATCATCAGTACTCTAATAAACTTCTCAATTTTTTTAGATTTTTTTTTTTTTGGAAGTAACAATTTTTTTAGATTTGTTTCCCTGAATTATGGCAATTCATGGCTATCACATTTTCATCTTTCTTGTTCTTCTTGGTTGGGTAACTAATTGTTCGGCCATTGAACCTTGCAATGGCACAGCTTCTTCAATTAACCGAAAATGTTTCCCGGATTACTTCGTTTTTGGTACAGCATCTTCTGCTTACCAGGTGAAATTGCTGGTCTATTGAATAAGATGCTTTTCTTCAAGTTTGCTAGGATCTGACGAGTGTAAAGTTTATGACAATTTTCTTCATTTCTCAGTATGAAGGGGCGGCTAAAGAAGGAGGTAAAGGACCAAGCATATGGGACACTTTCACTCACCTAAATAAAGGAGGTAAGCAAAGAAATATCACTTACAAAAAACAATTTAAAGAACCACGTTTTAAAAAATATATTTATCTTCTTTATCAGTCTAGAATTTTTATTTGTTTTACATTAACTAGAGGTGCTTAATTTCAAGCAAATGAGAAGCTCTTTTTCAATTATTCAGACGTCCATTTTTATTTTATTATTATTGTTTAATAATTTCTTTATTTTTTTTGGTAAAATATGTCGATGAAATTATAGCCAAGATCGACGATAAGAGTAATGGAGATGTGACTGTGGATTCATATCATCGATATAAGGTATTCATAAAGTAGAAATCAAATTGAAGAATAAATAAAAATAATGAAACATATTCTTGTTTGGATTGTATAATAGATGTAAGACATTAATTTTAAAAAATTTTTTTTCAGTTTTTGTCTTGAGTGCAAACGTTGTCATTCAAAAATATAATTTACACACTCAATTTATAAGTAAAATTTAAAATTTAATCATTCCAATAGTTATTTGTTTTCAATGGTAATGTCATTATGAATTTATTTATTTTTATATATTACATTTGTAAAACACCAAATTTAATCCAAATAAAAGTATTAAGTACAAAACCACCATTCAAGATGGAAAGGAGTACGAGATGGGGGCGGCGAGTGAATGTCAACAAAGAAATCAAATGGGAATCAAGAAGGGGTCTTGGATGATGGGGGTGTTTACTAGTAGATGTGAATCAAGAAGGGGATGTTAGGATTTGAATAAATGAGAATGAAAGGTTTACTTGTAATGTTTTTGTTTATGCCATTGTCTTTCTCTAATTTTTTTTTTTGAAAGTATGAATTAAACAAATAAATTAATTTTGTGCTTGGAATTCTCTAACATAACTTATTAGCCATTTTAATTTTCCTTTAATTCAATAACAAAATTAGGGTGTTATACAATAGTTGTGGATTAACTAATGGTTGAGATAGTATTTCGATTTATTCTTGATTGAATTAATTAATTCTTATAGTCTTTTTGTTTAGGGATATTTTTATAATGAGAAGTTTTAATATCACACAGATGTATAAATTATATTTATAAATGACCATATTGGCACATTTTTTGTTTTAATTTTCTCCATATCCACAAAAATATCGTTTTCTTTTATTGATTTTATAAGTAACTTATGGATCTAACCATATGTTATAGGAAGATGTTGCACTTATGAAAGGGTTAGGCCTTGATGCTTATAGATTCTCTATATCATGGTCAAGAATATTGCCAAGTAAGATGTCATATTTAACTGAGTCTTACAATTGTATGTGTGTGTAGTAATACATATATATATAGAGAGAGAGAAAAAAATGTTTTTATAATCAGATATCTTAATTTTAAAAAGTTAGAGAAAATCAATCAAATCCATCCATTTCATTTGAATTAAATATGAGAGAATTTATTTTATAGAAAGAGAATACAATGGATGAATTTAATTAGTTTTCTCTAACTTTTTAAAGTTAGTAATACATAATTATAAAAGCTCTATATATATATATATATAAAAAATAACCTGCCCCATTAAACAAATAATTTTATTATAATTCTTGATATTGTTTATGTAAATAAAACGACTCTGATCAGATGGAAAGCTAAGTGGAGGTGTGAACCAAGAAGGAATCTCATATTACAACAACCTCATCAATGAGCTCTTAGCCAATGGTGAGACTCAATCTAATATTATTTTGATTTTGTCAACGCCAAGATATATAATCATCTACATGATTTTAATAAGACAAATATATTACAACTAAACATATGCAGGTATACAACCCTTTGTGACTCTCTTCCACTGGGATCTTCCCAAGCTCTACAAGATGAATATGGAGGTCTTCTAAGCCCTAAAGTTGTGTAAGTTATATACAGCAATAAATTTCTGAGAGTGATTAAGATGCATATATTTGAATTGATTTGTTGTCTAACATATATATATATATATATAGTAGGAATGATTATCGAAACTACGTGGTATTTGCTTCAAGGAGTTTGGAGACAGAGTAAAGCATTGGATCACACTTAACGAACCATGGACCGTCAGCATAAATGGTTTTACGACGGGCAATCATGCACCTGGTCGATGTTCTAATCGTGACACTTGTACAGAAGGGGATTGGGGTACAGAACCCTATCTGGCAGCACACCACCAACTTCTTGCTCATGCAGCCGCTGTGCAATTGTACAAGCAAATATCAAGTTTGTTTAATTACTTTGAAGAATTATCATTAATATATATTTAAAGGACCAACCAGATGTACTGTCTATACAAAGATTTCTGATTGATTACTGTAAATATATTACTATTACTTTCAAAATTCGTGTAGGCAACTCAAAATGGCAAGATAGGTATCACATTAATATCGCATTGGTTTAAAGCATTCAGTGATAGTACAGAAGACAAAGATGCAACACAACGAGCACTAGACTTCATGTTCGGATGGTAAGCATATATATATATGTATATATATAATATTATTACATTTTATAGACTTAATTGTCACATACTATTAGATCAATCAATGAAAGTTGAATATCGTAATCCTTCATGGCTTGACACATCTTTAACTTTTTGTTGAACGAATTAATTTTGTAGGTTTATGGATCCGTTGACAAGAGGAGATTATCCGGAAAGCATGAAAAGTCTTGTTGCTGATCGATTACCGAAGTTTTCGATTGAAGAATCGGAGAGGCTAAAGGGTTCGTTTGATTTTCTTGGATTGAACTACTATACTACTCAGTATGTATACGCAACACCCAAAAGTCCATCTCCAGGGTACTTCCAAGATAGTCAAGCTATTACGTGTAAGTATTACAAGTTCATTAATTTACTTGTACCGTTAATTTATTACTCGTAATTAATTCCTTAATTAAGAGATTCCATGCTAACAAATTCATTATAAATTTTCTTTTGCAGCCAACGACTGTTGGTCCCCAGTCTGTACATAACCTCATCAGCCAATCTTGGA
>CM038009.1:9402324-9479952 GCA_021234005.1 Nephelium lappaceum
TCACTACAAGGCATTAACAAATAAAGAGAAGAAAAGAGCTAAATTCGTTATACAAATATCAGTAAAGAAAATACACAATCTATGAAGGTTAAAAACGGAAGAAAAGAAGAAACGAAAAAGGCATTCAAGTACTTTTTAGGTCATTAGCCAAGAGATCTTTTTGTTTGAGTGTTCTATATCACCATCTTAACTTTTTCTTCTATATCTGCAGATGAAAGTGGAAGAACATGAAGAAGCTAAAGATGTACGAGGTGTTGGAGTTGAGAGCTAAGATAATAGAATGGTGATTCCTAACTTCTTATGAGGGTATTCCATCTGTACAAAGTGCTCCATTACTTTATTCATCAAACAACTTTTCCCTGATATACGTACTTTATTCTTCTATATGTCATATGTCATAAAATTTTATAGAAGGAACTGGGCCACATATAATGCATTAGGCTTTTCATGGGGGCAAGGATTTTTTCTATTCAATATTCCTTCATAATTTTGTTTTCTCCTTTATTAGTATTAGCTTCCAGTGTATACTAGATTTAGTCTCTAAGTGCATAGCTTTCTCCAAGGGCAGAAATCTGGCTCTGTAAGAAGATTATAATATTAATACTTTTTATTTTTCTGTTGGCTACCATATTCACTTGTTTCTTTAAGATTAAGATTTAAATGATTACTCTAGAGAACTATTGATTACTTGTATCCATTGTGTAACAACTACTTGAGCACATTATCATTATAAGGTTCCATATATGCTTCCGGGAGAAGGAAAAAATAAATGAATCAAATAATATATGCACATGTAAGCCTGTGCTGTGCTACTTTTGTGATATAATACAGCATTCTAACACATGAATATTTACAGGTTGTCTATTTTTTCGTCAATAGCCTTCTTTTCTTTCTCTAAAAATTTGAATTATATCCTCCTATATCATGTGTCCAGTCGGTTCTATCATTCCATTTGCCACTCTGTGATTTCTGGGTTTGAGCATCTTCAGCCACCGTAGTCCTTCCGTATGAAACGAAATAATCTTTGTATGACATACTGTACAGAAGGATACATATGTGTGCTCAAAATATTTTGTTTTGTGCCATGTGGAACTTATGAGGTATTTTTCGGTTGCCTAATATCAATACATTACTTTGTCTATAGGTATTTTTTTTATTACATTTCATGATACTTCGATAAGATTGTTGTTTCCCCTTAGTAAACTCCAAAGCTAATAGATCCCATCATTAGTTACTTTTGGTATTCTTTCTTTCTGGCTTGCAGGGGGCAAAACTTGCAAAAAGTCCACAAAGGCTATGTTCTTTGTATGTGACCTTTTTGCTACTTTTCCCAGCTTTTCCTGCTCACAATTTATTCTTATGTGGTTTCGTTTCGTCAAATTTTAATTAATCTTTTAACACATGACCATATTATAAATATATGGTCAAGATTCATCTTTTTCGAATAGTTCGAGACAGAATTTTCATCCAATTAACTATTCAATTATACAGTATTTTTATTTTAAACCATTTAGGCATGACATATTGTGACTAAGTGAGAAATTTAGGCCAGAGAATTAACAAACAAGTTTATTGACAAATGCAGCTAAGAGAGAGAGAGAGAGAGCGAGAGACAGAGAGAGGACAGCAGCTACTAAAACTCTTTTTTTTCTTTTTTTCCTGCTTGTCAAAGAATCTTTTTCTTTTGCTTTTTTCACTTTTTTTGTCAAGAAAGCTATTGGTAATAGAGAGTTGGTTGGATTGATCTTCTCTAAGAAAAACTAGTGGTTGGATCCAAAGCTAATTGGGCTTGGACTGTGAATAACTTTTTTAACTCTTATGGTGGGCTCAGTTGAATCTCATGTTAACCTAAGAGTTTTTTTTTTTTTTTTTTTTTTTTTTTTTTTTTTTTTTTAACATATATTGCAAGTATAAGTACCACAGCCCTAACCTTCCTAATTTAAGACTTTTAGATTACAGTCCGGAGAACTAAGCTTCAAAAGCATGAGCAATAACCCACAGAAAATAGGAAAATTGCCCACAAACTTATATAGGACTTGCAGTTTGAACCTGTAACTTACTGATCAAGAGAAATAATGACTAGAAGAGAGGGTGTCATTGCATCACTTCACTTAGAGTTATATTAATCTAAGAGTTGTAGTATTTGCTCCTGCTATTTTTTATAAAGACACCCGACTTTGTAATGTCCCTTGACAGGAGAAAAAAAAATTAAAAGGTGACCAACCAACAATAAAACTAATAATTTAGAATAAAAAATGAATTATGATATAATTGAGAATTTGATTTTTTTTTTTTTTTAAAAAAAAAATTAGAAATCAAAAGGTGGTGTGTCCTAACAATTTTTTGGGGAGGGCGGGGGTGGTGGGGGACCAATACCACCACTCCTAATCTAAAAAAATGGAAACCGACTTGACTTGCTTGATTAGTACTCAAAGCTTTGACCTAAACTATAAATTTATTACTTAAGCTTCATATGATTCTTGTTTTCAATGGCTAAATTAAAAACGGATGCAAGTCTCCTATTGTGGAGGTACCTATTCTGGTTATGTTTGTAATACTTCAATTAATAGGTTGTAACATAAGGTCTAACCATAATTTTGTGTTAACCTCTCAAATAATTTTTCACCCTTTTCACAATAAAATGAAAAATGAAAAATAAAAAATCCCAACAGTTTTCTTTGTATGACTAAACATCAAAATGATATTCTTAAAATGATAAGAATAAATTTATAGTATTTCCTTAAGCTATAACTTAATTACGGTATACCAATTGATTCAACTTCAAAGAAGACTTTCGGTGAATTTTTAAAAGTTTTTTCTCGTTTTCCAAATTTTGACATCATTTGAATTCTCTTGTATTTCAAACATTTTGCTGAAAAATCACTAGAATTAGTCCAATCTTCAACTTTCCAAAGTGCAAAACGATAAGTTGCAAGAGCATCACTGTCTGATGGCAATAATTTTGTGTTCAAATTTAAAAAGAGAGAGAGAGAGAGAGAGAGAGAACGAGAAATTAAATGGTTTTAATCAAGAAGACAATTTAGCTCTAAATGTTGCAGAAAATAGGGCAAAGTCAGTGCAGATTTACAATAAAGTCAAAGGCAGAGGCAGAATCTTCCTTTCCTCTATTTTCAATTTGAATTGTTGTAAGGTATGCACACATCCACATGTTGTGTACATTGTTCTCGATTGACATTTTTGCACACACCCGACCACTTTTAGATATTTGCTTTCTGTGAATAACATTAATTTGCTAGTCTTTTTAGTAGTATTTTTTTTTTTTTGCTTTTATACCATGTGAAGACTTTTTTTTTTCTATTTGTGCAACCTGATTTAAAAAAAAAAAAAAAAAAAAAAATTGGGAAGGGGTATGTGGTAAAAATGTCAAAAAGAGAAAATTAGAGATGAGAATAAACGAATTGGAGTGGAAATATGACCAAAAAAAAAAAAAGAACCCATGCTATAGAAAGGTTTTATTATCATCATTTGTTATTCAAATAAGATATAATGATTTATGAAGTAAAGAAAATAATATCATCAAATTTTTATTTTATCGTATCTCGATTGTGACGAAGAAATTGAAAGTTCATGTCATTTAAAATTTATGAATAAAATATGAAAAACGTAACAAAGTATTTCATTTGTCTGTAATCCTTGCTTTTGAAATGCTTCACTCTATCAAGAACCAAAAGAATGGATTGAAGGGGTTTATAGCACTTAAACTTAATACAAGCAAGACATATGATCGTGTGGAATAACCCTTTCTATGTACAATCCTTGCCAAAATGGACTTTCCTGTCAAATAGATCCAATTGATAATGGAGTGTGTGACTACCACGAAGCTGAGTTTTATTATTAACGAGGAGGCTCAAGGCGGAAGTAATTCCATCTCGAGGGATCCGTCTAGGCTGCCCCCCTTCCCATACATCTTCCTATTATGTGCGGAAGCCCTTTCAAGCCTTATTAATAGGTCAAAACAATATGATAAAGTGTTGGGATTCAATTGCTGTGGAGCTAGTCCATTAATTAGTAATCTTTTCTCTGCAGATGATAGTATTGTTTTCTGCAAGGTTGAAACTCAAAGCTACATGGAACTCAAAAGATTTCTAGAGGCCTATGAGTGTGGTTTAGGGCAGCAAATCAATCTCCAGAAATCTTGTATTACATTTAGCCCAAATGTGCATGAGCAGATGAGACAAGAATTCAAGACTATTCTCAAACTAGGCGATATTTATATGCATGACCACTGCTTAGACTTCCCATCTATAGTAGGAAGGGAGAAAAAGGAGTTTGTTCAATTCAATCAAGGACCGCATTTAGAAGAAGTTAAGAAATTGGAGTAGTAGTAGGTTCTCCATGGGTAGCAAGGAGATTTTACTTATAGCGGTCGTGCAAGTAAAATCTAGCATGGAGATTGTAAAATCTAGACTTGATTTCCTTTAATCAAGCATTGGTAGCTAAACAAGCATGGAGATTGTAAATTAAGTGTCTAGATTTAGAGGTTATTTGTTTTTAAACTAATCACTTAATTTTGAATCGAACTAAGTTATTTTTGTTTGTTTTTTAAGTGGTCATATAACTTAAAATTACTAAAAAAAACAACTTAAAATTAAATAAAAATTTAGAAATTATTATTTATCTTTTAACATCTAACACCTAATCATAATTAAAATATTTCATAACTATCCTTTCAAAATATACATATTTTTAATTTTATCTTCATTAATATCATACAAATTATCATTTTTCATATATTATTAGTAACTTGAATCTTTATATTTGTATAGCAATTTTAACATCATATATTTTATGACTTAAAAAAATGTATAAGTTTCAAGAACTTAATTTTTTTTAAACTATTCGTGTTTAAAACAATATATATTTATTACTATCGGTAAAAAAATAATTTATTTAAAATTAAAAAATATATATAGATAATTTTATTTAGGATTTATTAAATGATTTGGTTTTAGCTACATATATAATTTAAAATAAAAGTACATAACCAATATTAGTTATAAGGATATAAATATACAAATATTTGTTTTCAAATGTTTTTCTCTTAAAAGAACAAATGATCAATATGTATATCTAGACATTCGAAGAAAATAAAAATATCGTTTAAATTTTAAATTTTCATCACTATTCAACTTTTAGTAATATTCATAACTATTCAACCTTCATATAAAATAATAATAATAATAATAAACAACCCCTAATAGATGAGCCTCTAAAAACCTCTATCAAATCATAGTTTCAAATTTTTTTCTCTTTTCCTTTTTGATAAAAGTTAATCATATTTTCTTGAAATAAAAAGATGCGAAGATAATAAAAAGAAGTTGACTGCTAAAAGAGGACAAGAGTAAGACATAAAGTAGTTCGAGATGAGGAAGGTTATTTAGGTTTTTTCTAAAATGAAAATTAAAAATTTTCATATCTTTCCCCAAATATATAAAATTTCCCATCCTTACCCTTCCTTCAGTTTGCTTTATTCGCTTGCATACAAAAGCAGTATCATCCATTTCAAACATTTCTTGTTTTACAAGATTTCTAGCAACTTTTTCTTTTTTTTTTTTTTAATGGTGGGGGAGAATAATTAAATTCATAGAACACTATCCACATCTTGAGTTTTAGGACAAGAGTAAGATTTAAACTTTTAATCTCATAGGATAAAGAAAATTATGATTTGTTTATTGGCATACATAACGTTTATTCAATATGATTTTTGTAAATCTATCGTAATTTAGTTATTCCATATGGGTTCATTTGATATTTCAAAATTATTTAACATTAATCAAATAAACATAAAACATTGGGTCTAATTAACAACAAAATTATAGATTCAAATTTAATTATTGATTATCTATCCTCATGAAGGTGGTAAAAGAAGGATCCCATTGGTAGAGAAAAATATGAAAAAGTATGCAACCTTTTGATGTTATTTTGATTTTAGAATAAATAAAGATATATAAAAACTGAATATTTTAGTCGACATATTTTTTGTTGAATTAAATGTAATTTAATTTTTTTTTTTTAATATCATTTATGATGTAGCACTTAAATCTTATACATAGAGATATCAATGACAGTAAATAGAGATTTCAAATATCTATTTTGGAATGACATCTATTATCGAATTAGGATTTTTTTTTTTTTTTTTTTGTTAATAGCCTAATTAGCAGTTTTTAGGTCAGTGATAAATGTACAATAATAATGTATTAAAATTAGATTAATTTTAAATTTTCTCTTATGTCTGGCAATTAAAAGTCTATGTGATTAATACCGCCACCAAATATATTTGTGTTAAAGACTACTCAATCAGCTGGAAATGTCGCAGGTTTTAGTATTTCCCACCGAAAGTGGTACTTCAACCGAAAAAGGAAATTATAATATTTGTTTATAATACCCACTAGTGTGTCTCTATGACAATTAAAATATCAAAATCATTGTATTTAATAAAATGAGTAATTTAAATTGACTTCGTAATATAAATATAAAATGCTCATTTTGGATTTAAATAAGAACATTGTGTATATCATCATTTAATTATTTCCAATAATTGTTTATATTAATAAGGAATTTATATCTTATGGCTTATCTACTTTAGCGGTGGAGGCTCAAGTCCCACAAAATATATTTTACGCATATGTGTAAGGAGTTTTTAGTTCTTACTATAAGAATAAATATCCAACTCATGTAAATAGTGATAAATCTTAATAGATTTTAACGATTCTCAGACTTGGTTGATGTCCACTTTAAAATAATAGATAATCATAAAAAACTTATTGTAATTTATAAAAATATTTTTTTTACTATATTAGTTTTATTTTTGTTGAAAAGTCCTCTAATATTAATAAATTAACAGAAAAATTGGATAAAATATAAAAAGATAATTTTAATCCTGAGACTTTTATTTAAAAAATAAAATAATTATAAAATAATATTTTAAATAAAAATACCTCCACCTTCATCAACATTTTAATTAGATTTTTTTATGTTTTATATTATTTATTTTGATTTTTATATTTTAATTAATATTATTTTAATTAAATTTTTAATCGCATTTTATTTTGCTCCTAGAGTCAAATTGTGAACCAAGTCAACCTAACGGAATTTGTGACCATGAATAATATTATTGTCATTTCACATGTTTCTATGGGGTATGTTGAGTGTTTTTACTAACATTAGGAAAGATTTTTAATAAAAATGAAATCGTAAGTGATAAGATGAATATTTTTTCAAATTATGATAGGTTTTTTGGAATTATTGCTTAAAATAATAATATTATTTATATAAATCATACAACAAGACATCAAAACAAAAAAAAAATAAAAATAAAAAGTAAAAAATAAAATACCATCCAATAAACCCTTTCTTTTTGCTTAATGTAAACGTGGTTCGCTTATAAATCAATCACAAATCACTTATTAATACATTGCAAATGTACTTTCAAAATCATAAAAACAATCCAAAGCATCTAGCGCCCGCATGCGTACACACATATGTACACATGTATATTTCAAAACTTAAAATTTCATTCAAAATCTACAAAGCTGAAAAATTAAAATTTAATTTTAAAAAATCTAACACATTGACTTTTGGTTAGATACCACCCTAAACTTATTCTAAATATCTAATGTTTAAAATTATTTTAAGTTCATGATTCAATTTGATATCAAAACATATATTCACATAAAAACAAATAAATCTAAATTGGTAGTATTTAGATTAAAGATTTCACTGTTTAAAATCCAACACCAGACCACTTCTTGTAAGTCTTTGAAGTTGGCAGTGACTCATGGTCCTGACAGACGGTAAGTTAGTACATATGAAAATCTACACTGTTAAACTACATAGTAGTACATAAGTATATCTACTTTTTCTTGCTGACTGGCTGACTGATGGAACTAGTGAAATTACCAAAAGAACCTTCGTACTTCTATTTATTTATTTATTTTTTGTTTTAATTTTCTTACGCACACATATAACCCAACAAAGTTTCAGTACACAACATAGTCTCGCACGCAGACTACAGAGCCAATCAACAAATATCTCTTCAGGCTTCTCTCTCTCTTCCTCCTCCTCCCTCTCTCTTTCTGTTTCTTCCTGTGTCTCTATCTCTCTCATCTGGCCATGTTTTTGAGGGGCCAGAGCTCTTGAACCTTTCATGCCAATCCTTAAACTCTTCGAATCTCATGGTTTGTTGATCTAGGTATCCAGTTTTTTATCCGTTTAGATCATAGTTTGAGCTTTAAATCTCCATTTTTTTATTTTGAAGTTATTGTTTTGTACTTTTAGTTATCTACTAGAACACAAAACGCCATCTGGGTTGTGGTCTTTTCTCAGTTTTATTACTTCTCTTAGCAGATTCAAGGTAATGAGTTTCTTGTTGGAGATGCAAGGACACCTTGTTTCATATCAGGTAGTAAGTTATCTTTTTTATTTCAATTTCTCTGTCTTTGTAATATCTGCTTATGTTTTGTGACTTGCAATAACTTCTTTGTTGGACTGTGTATTGATATTTTGGTTCTGGAAATTTGTGCGTTTTGAAAGTTGAAGCCTGATTGCTAGTTCAGTTCTGATAAGTTGGTTTGTTGCAGAAATTGATTTTCAGTACTTTGGTGTGGATCTTGCTTGCATATAACAAGAAGGGTGCTTGTTGTTTTGGAATTTTATTTCTCTTAGATGTTGATGAATTGATTGATTGCTTATCTTCTTACCGTCCTTATTATCCCCTAATTTCAGTTTTGTAGAAGAAGTTGTTTTGCCTTTGGATTTGACTTTATTTTAGTTTGATTAATATTGGTTTGTTCTCAACTATTGAGAGTAAATTCATGTAAAGTTCAGTTCTTTTGCTTGTGAGTTTGTTCATCGGTTATATGTTTAGCACATTAGTTTCTTAAATTCATTGTCTGGTTTGATTTTGAAGTGTAGAATAAAGTATTTGAATAAAACGTTTTCCATCTTACGTTCTTCATCACTAGGGCTTGAGAAAACAAAATATCATTTAGTGAGTCTCGTATGATTTTCAGGCACCATTGAATTGAATATCATCTTTGGAAACCAATAAAGGAGAAGAAGAAAACACTGCAGATTTCATCTCTTTTGTTGTCTTCAGCTATAAAATCGACGGGTAATGATGATTCTTTGGATAGTTTGTTGTTATCTGAAGTTCTCGTGATCTTATACTTGATTCGATATGATAATTAATGTAGTTTAGGCTCAGGCGGGGTGAGTGAAGTGAATTGTCACTTGTATTGATTATAAAAGAGAAAACGGAAAAAGAATTTCATGACATTTGTCAATAACTTAAAACTTATCGTCTATTAGTGCGATGTTCAGTTTCTTGAAAATGCCGCATTGTATAATGGTATCTTGTATAGTTTGCTGATTATTACCCTTTGGCTTTTTAGTGCTTCTGGGTTTAACCCAGATATGCTGTTGCATGTTTCTCTTCACATCTGATTATATGTCTCTCTGGTTGCTTGCTAGTAATATGAAACATGATGGGATGGACGCTGATGTTCTCTACAATTTTTTATCAACAATTTGGAGTATATGTTCATTACAGTGTTCATGAATATTGTTAAATGGTAATGGAGACTACTATTGTTTATTTAACCGAAATGTTTTCTTTGCCCTCATTGTGTGGCAGAGAGTGTCGCTATTTGTATGAGTAATCATTAGTTCGGCAGCATTAAAATTATGGGTAGAGGTAGAGGAAAGGGAAAGAAGTTGACCATTAGCAATCATGATGATGCTGGAAGCGGTGAGGAGGAAAAGATTCCTGCACAGAAACGAAGGGGAAGGCCACAGAAACCGCTGAAGGATGATATTGACGAAGAAGAAGCTGAAAAGATAGATGAAGACGATGGGGAGAACGGAAAAGATAATACCGTGAGCAAAGAGATCAAAAGTCCTACTCAAACTGAGAATGGAAAGAAGAGAAAGCGTAACTCACAGGTTAAAGAGAAGTCAGATTCAGTGAAAGAGGAAAGCGGTAATGGAACCAGATCAAGCACTGATGACTCGACAAAGTCTAATGGATTTCGGCAAATTGGAAGTAGGAGAAAAAACAAGCCTCGTCGGGCCGCTGAAGCCATTGTTGAATGCAAGTAAGATTGTGGTTGGCTGTTGTGATGGGTCTCGTCATTTTAACTCTACTCGATAAGTTACAGGATAGGATATGAGGCCAAGTAAATCTCTAGTTCCAATTTTTTCCGTCTGTTTTTCTTTTCTAATTTTTTGCAATTCTCTATCTTTAATTTGTTCTTTATTTCATGCGGGAGTTTTGGTTCTGATTCTGCTGGGTGTAATTTTTTATAATGCTATTATATTTTATAACATCTCCAGTTTCTTGTATTATATAAATGACATTCTCCAATAGTTGCTTCCTTGTCCTACAGTTTTATATGAATCAATTGTAGTTGTTAAATATGGTTGATAGTACACCATTCGTTCAAAAAACACAGCCGCTTTGACCTGGGTTCACGGGACCAGATATTTGAATACAACTTGAAGTCATGGTATATTATTATCTTTTTTATGCCTAGTTTTTAATCCTGTCAAGTTGATAGACAGTTGAGCTTGCATGTGATCTTTTACTTTTCTGCTTCTTAGTGTACCATGTTCACACCTCCTTGTATAGTTACCTTTCTCAGCAAGGGATACTTGCCCACTTGATCTATTTCTGGTTGATCTGCCTGAAGAATTTTTTGGTTTGTCAACAAATGAATATTCTTATAATCTCCTATATACCCTGCTCTACAGGCTGGACTGCTAGCTTAAGAAGTTTCATTGTTAATACGCTGGATATCGTTTTAAAGATGTTTTCTTGTCAGAATAGTTATTGGAGTGATTTACCCTTACTTTGAGTTTTTCTGCAGTTGAAGATGTGAATCTCCTTGTTATCATTGCAATATAGATTGTTAATGTTGATGCTTTGTAGCTATATTATTAGGTTTATTGGTTATTTTTGTTTGATTTTTCAATTCTCTACTGTCTTTAAGTCCTCATTCGTTTATCAGTTACTTGGAAAAAGTTGTCCTTTATGTTGGCTATAACCGTAGAACTTAAATTGCAACTATTGCATGCAAAATTTGATCATTCAAAATCTGTTTAAATTGTCTTGCATTCACGTTTCTCTTTCTTATCACAAAATTAACTGTTACTCTTGCCTCACGAAACTTTATATTCGTTGCTTCACATCATGTTCAATTAAGGTAAGTTAGACCATTTAGTGAGAATAAAAATGCATAGTTTGTTTCTTGAGCTTTTATGAGAACTCAAATTTGAATCTCTTGCTGGCCATTCTCTATGATATCTTTGTGTGTGGATTGATTCGATGAGTACGTTAGTGTCTAAGCGTTTTACTGAGAGGAATCTATCTAAAGTTTATCTTTTTAAACACTACTTAATGCAGACTATAAGAACATGTCTTGCAGGGTTCAAATTTAGCCATGATATTTTAACATGCATGCTATACTTATCTATTCATTTGAGTTGGCTGCCAACCCTAGACTATACAAGGTAACCACCACCAAGCCTAGCTGTGTTGTTTTGACTTATGTAACCACTTTTCTTTTGTGTTGAAATGGTTGTTTTGAAATGTTTGTTCTGACCGAAAACGATGTGCATGCTTGCCAGTGAATTACCAATATCAACGTATTGGTCATGCAATATGTAATGGTTTGGTTGCATTTGCTGAGGATTGCCTACATGAAAATAGTGTCACAAGTACATGAAAATATTTTTATAAGTATCCTTGTTTGGGAATATTTTAGCGTTAGTGGAGACCCTAATTTCAAATTTGAGCTCTCTAAGTGAGGTTAAGGGATATATGGATTGTTAAAATGAATTAACTAAAACATTAAAAATGATTAGTTTTTATGCATTTTTTACTCAGATTAGATCATGTAGTATGAGTGGTCAGTCTTATCAAATTTAAAGAATTTTTATTTTTCTTTTTTTAATTGTGTGTTTTTAATTCACATCACTTGTTAACAACTAGATGCCTCAAGTAAGCATTTTGCTTTGCTCAGGAATTCAAAAGCATAATCGATGACATGATTGGGCCTTATGTATGTTAAGGGATTGGGTCGGGCCGTAGTTTCCTAGTTTTGGTATGACAAGGTTCCTTAAGGATCACAACCTGAATTTAATATATGGATTGAGATTTGGCTTGGGATCCTAATATAAAATCTTCATAATGGAATGAATTTTTTTTTTTTTTTTTTTTTTGGGTTAAAAAAGAAAAACACAATTACGAGAGATGAAATTACACCAATACCCCTGAGCTTGAGGGCTAAGATACTTAGATGGAGAAGTCTCCTTATCCTACACTAATATCCCTATATGCAGAGATGGTTAATAATTCTGTTAACATGATTAGTTGGACCTTTTTAATGTCCAAAACGCCCTAACACTTATAATTAAAAAATAATAAAAATGAAATCAGATAAGTTAAATTAAAAAACAAAAGAATAATAAAAAAATAATTACAAAGAAAAAGAATGTGACAACCAGGCTACCGACAAAAGATACTTAAAGAAAAATGTCATGTATATAAAAGGATAAAAGGATAAACTAAAAATAATTTTAAAACAAAAATTTAAAAAAAAAAATGAAAGTGGAGCTCTTCAATGGTCATTTAATTAATCTAATTTTAATTTTATTATTGTTATTTTTGACAATATATTTATGTTATTCATGTCCATTTAATTAATCTAATTTTAATTTTTATATTGAGTAGTCCCATAATTGGACCGTAATTAAATATGGTCACTCTTTTTTTTTTAAACAAATATGGTTACCTTTGTCAACAAAAAAATACAAAAAAACAAAAACAAATATGGTTACTGTTATCATAAACTTAAATTGAAGCAATTTTTTATAAAAATTTTTTATTTATCAGGAAAAAAAAAATGTATTCCCAGTCAATTGACTTTCGCCAGAAGTTCAATATACCATTTTAATGCCTCATACCATACGTGTAATGAGTTTTCACTTCGAGCAATTAATTTTCAACAAACTTTTATAAGTTTTCAACATGCCATTTTAATGCCTCATACCATACATGTTCAATATAAGTTTTTGGTTTTAAATTTCCTTTTGTTTTAATTGGAAGTTTTAAGGGTTTTTTTTTTCTTTTTTTTTTTTACAATACACATACTATTACTAAAATAGATAGTGATACCGAGATCTCTAGATAAGGCTCATAGAGGCATTGTTCGGAATGGAAGTTCCTTTGGACTGGAAGAATGGTTTTCAAGAGGAAGGAAAACCCCACATATAGAAGCAGAAAATTGTCACTATTAAAGTGGACTTTGATGATCAGTTGAACTTGAGTGTGCAAGCACACCAAGGTGGCCAACCTCCACCTAGGTATTGGGTCTTTGCTCGGAACTTTTAAGTTTTTAATTGGAAGTTTTAAGTCATGTAAACAACATTTTTTTAAAAAAAATAATAATAATACAGAAAGAAATAAAAATCATGCAAACCACACAGCAACCAACTATTCTCAGACTGACTCGACATTCCTTAATATTCCTCAGTGTTTTACTTAAATATTATTATTATTGTAATAATATAATGTGACAATTGTTAAAAGGGGTCAAATTCCAAATATAAAACTCGTTTTTAGCTCCAAACCATTTCAAAATCCTTTTCATTCTACGGGCAAAACTATTTCAAGTGTGTTTCAAAAACAAAAAAAAAAAACCCATTTCAAGTGGATGTTCCAAAAATTATCAAAATACCCTTTTAAGCAAAATTATTAAGAAAATTATCTCAAACCTATCTGAAACTTTAATATTTATAAGCATATAGAATTTTTTGGTTTATTTATAGTGTTAGTGTTCTCTCCTACACTAATGGTTGACTAACTTTGACTGTTAATGGATATGTTTGATTATGTAAAAAATATTGAAAGATGAAATTATCTCTGAATAAATTCACATTTTTCTTTTTAAAATGAATTTTAAAAACTTTAAATAAATTAAATATAAATTTAATGAGATCTTCACTAGATGGACGGTGGAGATTAATTTGAAAAAATAAATAAATTTAAAATCAAAGCTAAAAAAAAATTTTAAAAAAATTCTAAAAATAAAAGATGAAGATTCATCTTCATTTTCAAACAAAACAAAATTGAAAAAAAAAAAATTAAAAAAAAAATTGGGTTGAACAAAAAAGAAAAAATTCAAAATTAAAGAAAAAATTAAAACAATTTTTTTTAAAAAAAAAATTAATAATAAGAGATTTGGGTTGAATTAAAATTTGAAGATCTGGGTTCAACTTAGATCTTTCATTTTTTTCTTTTTTTTTTTAAGAAAAAAAAAACTTGTTTTGTATTAATTCAACTTTAATTTTTTCTTTAATTTTGATTTTCTTTTTAAAAAAATTTATTCAATCCGGATTTTTTTTTTAATTTTTTTTTTCAATTTTGTTTTGTTTGAAGATAAAGATGAAAATGAATCTTCATATTTTATTTTTAGATTTATATATATATATATATCTATATATATATATATATACTTTTTTAGTTTTGGTTTTTAAATTTTTTTTTCTCAAATTAATCTCCACAATCCATTAAGATCTCATTAAATTTATTTTTAATTTATTTAAATTTTTTAAAATTTATTTTAAAAGAAAAATAAAAAGTGAATTTATTCAGGGATAATTTCATCTTTCAATATTTTTCACATGATCAAACATATTTACTAACAGTTAAAGTCAGTTAACCGTTAGTCCAGTGGAGAACGCTGCAAATAAACCAAAAAATTGTATGTGCTTATGAATGTTAAAATTTCAGGTAGGTTTGAGGTAATTCTTCCTAAAATTATCTGTTATCCCCTAACCTAAAGCCACTCCTTGCCACTGCACCACCGTAGAATTGCCCGCACCATCGTCAAATTTCCCCGGTGCCACCTTTGGATCTCTCTCACTCCACCAAAACCAGATTCAATGTTTTAATAACTTAGTTTTTGAATGTTCTTGCATCAACGTGAATATTTGTTCTTGTCTTGGTCCCTCTAAACTAAAAATCCTGGTTCCGTAGTGGTGAGTATTTACATCTCACTGAACATACTTTACAAGTTTTGTGTAGGTTATTATTATTATTATTATTATTTACTAGAAAAGTAGTTTTCTAAAGTTATGAAAATAAATGTCCGAACCATATAACTAGAGATTGATTTTGGCAATATTTATATATGCAACTAAAAATGCAAGCAATTAAATCTAGTAATATTCTTTATTGATAATTCGAGTGATCACTAAAAAAACCAAAGGTGAACACATATATTAGTATCTACTGGATAGTGTTAAGCTGTGCTCTAAAGGCACAATTTACAAACCACAACCCATCAATGAATGAAAAGAATTAAGGAAAAAAAAAATAAATAAATACATTAATTGATTATCATTCATCGGTTGTTCTTCATTTATTTTTAAATTTCTAGTTCTCAGGGTAAAGGTTAACACTACCCATATTTAATGAGGGTATCCCTGATCCCTTCTATTTGATTAAGAAGTTCTTGAACCAACGAGCAGAATCTTTAGGAATTCTTCGCAACCCATTCTGAAAGTCCACATAAAAGATGCCATAATGATCCTGAAAACCCCAACTCCATTCAAAATTATCCAGCAATGACCACGCAAAATATCCTTGAACATTAACGCCGTTTCTGTTGAAAAAGAATAGGAAATATCATACCGGTAATCATTTTAAAGTAATCTTTTACAATTTTTTTTTTTAATTGATCCCAAATCGAAACTAATTTTGTTATGATCACATTCAAAATTATTAACAAAGTCTTTTTCCTTCTAAGAAAAATTAGCTTTAGCTAACACAACTACACTAAATAGAAAAGATGAGAAAAAAGTGTAGTTATATGTAAGAACTTACGTGATAGCTTTTTGCAGGTAATAAAGATGCCTGCTAATGTAAGCAACCCTATCATTGTCAGCTAGGGCTTGCTCAAGTGGTAAGCTACCATACGCATCAAGTCCTACAAAATACATGCGCAGCTGTAAATTTATTATGTATTCATCACTAATTCGGCATGAAGAAAACTTAAATTATAGACAGTTGGAATTCGTAACTTGATTATAATTTCAATTTCAGAAAAAAATATGAACAATCATAATTATATAGAATCTTAAATGTTAATATAAAATTCAAAAGTTAAATTAAAAGGTACTGTGTTTTTCGAAGATTTCAAAATTATATTAAAATTATTTAAAACCATTTTCGGATCACTACCCGAATAATTTGCAAAAAATCCTTACCATTTTCAGTGATGTAAATAAGTGGATGATTGTACGTTGTGTTTATGTAAAGCAAAAGCTCTTCAAGTCCGCTGGGATATATAGCAATCCATTTTCCTATCTGCAATATCACAAAATCATGCAACAATTCATTACAAAATTACTTGAAGATACAATTATGTTATAAAAGAATTACAAAAACCAAAAATAAATAAATAAAAAGTAACTCCAAGATTGGCTGATGAGGTTTATGTACAGACCTGGGGACCAACAGTCGTGTTGGCTGCAAAAGAAAATTTATAATGAATTTGTTAGCATGGAATCTCTTAATTAAGGAATTAATTACGAGTAATAAATTAACGGTACAAGTAAATTAATGAACTTGTAATACTTACACGTAATAGCTTGACTATCTTGGAAGTACCCTGGAGATGGACTTTTGGGTGTTGCGTATACATACTGAGTAGTATAGTAGTTCAATCCAAGAAAATCAAACGAACCCTTTAGCCTCTCCGATTCTTCAATCGAAAACTTCGGTAATCGATCAGCAACAAGACTTTTCATGCTTTCCGGATAATCTCCTCTTGTCAACGGATCCATAAACCTACAAAATTAATTCGTTCAACAAAAAGTTAAAGATGTGTCAAGCCATGAAGGATTACGATATTCAACTTTCATTGATTGATCTAATAGTATGTGACAATTAAGTCTATAAAATGTAATAATATATATATATATACATATATATATATGCTTACCATCCGAACATGAAGTCTAGTGCTCGTTGTGTTGCATCTTTGTCTTCTGTACTATCACTGAATGCTTTAAACCAATGCGATATTAATGTGATACCTATCTTGCCATTTTGAGTTGCCTACACGAATTTTGAAAGTAATAGTAATATATTTACAGTAATCAATCAGAAATCTTTGTATAGACAGTACATCTGGTTGGTCCTTTAAATATATAATTAATGATAATTCTTCAAAGTAATTAAACAAACTTGATATTTCTGCTTGTACAATTGCACAGCGGCTGCATGAGCAAGAAGTTGGTGGTGTGCTGCCAGATAGGGTTCTGTACCCCAATCCCCTTCTGTACAAGTGTCACGATTAGAACATCGACCAGGTGCATGATTGCCCGTCGTAAAACCATTTATGCTGACGGTCCATGGTTCGTTAAGTGTGATCCAATGCTTTACTCTGTCTCCAAACTCCTTGAAGCAAATATCCACGTAGTTTCGATAATCATTCCTACATATATATATATATATATATGTTAGACAACAAATATCAATTCAAATATATGCATCTTAATCACTCTCAGAAATTTATTGCTGTATATAACTTACACAACTTTAGGGCTTAGAAGACCTCCATATTCATCTTGTAGAGCTTGGGGAAGATCCCAGTGGAAGAGAGTCACAAAGGGTTGTATACCTGCATATGTTTTAGTTGTAATACTATAATTTGTCTTATTAAAATCATGTAGATGATTATATATCTTGGCGTTGACAAAATCAAAATATAATATTAGATTGAGTCTCACCATTGGCTAAGAGCTCATTGATGAGGTTGTTGTAATATGAGATTCCTTCTTGGTTCACACCTCCACTTAGCTTTCCATCTGATCAGAGTCGTAATTTATTTACATAAACAATATCAAGAATTATAATAAAATTATTTGTTTAATGGGGCAGGTTATTTTCTTATATATATATATATATAGAGCTTTTATAATTATGTATTACTAACTTTAAAAAGTTAGAGAAAACTAATTAAATTCATCCATTGTATTCTCTTTCTATAAAATAAATTCTCTCATATTTAATTCAAATGAAATGGATGGATTTGATTGATTTTCTCTAACTTTTTAAAATTAAAGATATCTGATTATAAAAACATTTTTTTTTTCTCTCTCTCTATATATATATGTATTACATACACACACGTACAATTGTAAGACTCAGTTAAATATGACATCTTACTTGGCAATATTCTTGACCATGATATAGAGAATCTATAAGCATCAAGGCCTAACCCTTTCATAAGTGCAACATCTTCCTATAACATATGGTTAGATCCATAAGTTACTTATAAAATCAATAAAAGAAAACGATATTTTTGTGGATATGGAGAAAATTAAAACAAAAAATGTGCCAATATGGTCATTTATAAATATAATTTATACATCTGTGTGATATTAAAACTTCTCATTATAAAAATATCCCTAAACAAAAAGACTAATAAGAATTAATTAATTCAATCAAGAATAAATCGAAATACTATCTCAACCATTAGTTAATCCACAACTATTGATTATAACACCCTAATTTTGTTATTGAATTAAAGGAAAATTAAAATGGCTAATAAGTTATGTTAGAGAATTCCAAGCACAAAATTAATTTATTTGTTTAATTCATACTTTCAAAAAAAAAAATTATTAGAGAAAGACAATGGCATAAAACAAAAACATTACAAGTAAACCTTTCATTCTCATTTATTCAAATCCTAACATCCCCTTCTTGATTCACATCTACTAGTAAACACCCCCATCATCCAAGACCCCTTCTTGATTCCCATTTGATTTCTTTGTTGACATTCACTCGCCGCCCCCATCTCGTACTCCTTTCCATCTTGAATGGTGGTTTTGTACTTAATACTTTTATTTGGATTAAATTTGGTGTTTTACAAATGTAATATATAAAAATAAATAAATTCATTATAATGACATTACCATTGAAAACAAATAACTATTGGAATGATTAAATTTTAAATTTTACTTATAAATTGAGTGTGTAAATTATATTTTTGAATGACAACGTTTGCACTCAAGACAAAAACTGAAAAAGAAAATTTTTTAAAATTAATGTCTTACATCTATTATACAATCCAAACAAGAATATGTTTCATGTTATTTTTATTTATTCTTCAATTTGATTTCTACTTTATGAATACCTTATATCGATGATATGAATCCACAGTCACATCTCCATTACTCTTATCGTCGATCTTGGCTATAATTTCATCGACATATTTTACCAAAAAAAATAAAGAAATTATTAAACAATAATAATAAAATAAAAATGGACGTCTGAATAATTGAAAAAGAGCTTCTCATTTGCTTGAAATTAAGCACCTCTAGTTAATGTAAAACAAATAAAAATTCTAGACTGATAAAGAAAGATAAATATATTTTTTAAAACGTGGTTCTTTAAATTGTTTTTTGTAAGTGATATTTCTTTGCTTACCTCCTTTATTTAGGTGAGTGAAAGTGTCCCATATGCTTGGTCCTTTACCTCCTTCTTTAGCCGCCCCTTCATACTGAGAAATGAAGAAAATTGTCATAAACTTTACACTCGTCAGATCCTAGCAAACTTGAAGAAAAGCATCTTATTCAATAGACCAGCAATTTCACCTGGTAAGCAGAAGATGCTGTACCAAAAACGAAGTAATCCGGGAAACATTTTCGGTTAATTGAAGAAGCTGTGCCATTGCAAGGTTCAATGGCCGAACAATTAGTTACCCAACCAAGAAGAACAAGAAAGATGAAAATGTGATAGCCATGAATTGCCATAATTCAGGGAAAACAAATCTAAAAAAATTGTTACTTCCAAAAAAAAAAAAAATCTAAAAAAATTGAGAAGTTTATTAGAGTACTGATGATGAATAAAAAAGAAAGATGGTTCTAATTTATATAGAGAACCATTCACAAGAAGACTAGAGGATACAGTTTTAACAAAAGTTAAATTATAAATGGAAAAGACAGATAAGGCATATTTTGCAGTTTAAAAAAATCATTTGCTGTATAGTTGGTTAATTTGTTTTTCTTTCTAACCATGCATGTTAAAAATTTTGGTTAGTATGTTATGAAGATTAATGGTAGACATAATCCACATATTTAAGATGCGTAGTTGTTCATATTTTAAAATACCATGCATGTTAAAATTTTTGGTTAGTATGTTATGAAGATTAATGGTAGACATAATTTACATATTTAACAATCTTGGTCATCAACTTTTTAAATAATGATGTGTCACTAGATTGTCAAAAGATTAACAAAAAAAACAAAGATAGTAGAAAATCCTTATTCTTTAAAAAGACAATTATAATCAAATTTTGAACAATTTTTTTTTTTTTAAATCTCATTTTCTTAAATTCAGATAGATCTGAATCCGCTAAAGAAACAAGCCCAATCTCAATTTGAATCCAAATCCAAAACTTGCAAATCAAAATCCTGTCTGTTTTATCTGATTGGATAGGCTTTTCTTTTGTCTCCATATCCGATTAAAAACAATTCGAATAGAATCCGAGCCGAATCCATAAATTCTTGAAAATTCGAAAAAGTAGGATCCAAATTATCTGGATTCGATCTGTTTGACATCATTATCTATTTGTTATATCACATTATCTCAGTTTTATAGAATTATTTTTTTTACAATCAGAAATTATTATTTTTTTTAATTTATAAAATTTGCTAGCTTGGTAAAATGGTTTTTTTCCTTAAAAAAAACAAAAGGTTTTGGTAGAGGGGGTGCAAATATTGTTACCCACAAAAATGATTTCCACACCTAAAGTATTAATGCACCCATTAATTAAATTTAAAAATTTGTATTAATCTAAGCACTCATAAACTTATCGATATTAACCCTATTTAAACAACATTAATTATATAAGTAACGCTACATTACCCAAAAATTTGTCCAAATTCATTATTTAAATAATGTGGCAAACTTATCTGTAATTACCACATCATCGATGTATCATTTCAAATTAATAAGGTAACTACAAATCAACTCGTTATATCATTTTGGCAAAATTTTTGAGTAAATTTTTGGAAAGTGTAATATTATTTTAATTATGTTCATTTAAAATAAAAGTTTTATTTTTATTATTTCCACATTTATCTTACATGTAAATTCTTGACCCTAAGCTTAATTTTCTACTTTATCAAGAAGAATGAGTAATTATACTTGAGGGTTGAAGTCACCAAATTTTTCCAACGAGATGAGACTTTATTTTATGTTTTAATCAATCTTTACAGTTTAGACACTACAATGAAACAGGTCAACCATACCGGGCAAACCGTTTGGCGTGGATAACACCAGCATGGATATTGGAAGTATCCATATCCAACACCCGTTTGGTATGGATAATGAATATTCATTCGGGGCAATACCTAGTATGGATAGAATATAGAAAGTGGGTCGACCCATAGGTTGACCCGTGAGTATGACTATCCATACTAGGTGAGTGCTCGGTAAGGATACTATTATCCATATCAGGCTGATAGTCGTACTAATTTCGGGCTCTGATCCTGCATGTTAACAATTCGTAAAAATTTTTTGTAAAGTAAAAATGAAATAAAATTTTATTTTAATTTAAAAATTATTTATAAAAATATATTTTACTATTAGATATTTTAAAATTAATTTTTTATTTAAAAAGGATAGACACTAATTTTATTTTTAGTTCTAAAATAATTTAATTTAATGTGATCCATTCCTATCTTATAGTATACCAAACAAAGAATGTATTCAATTCAATTCAATATAAACTATCTAATCCAACATATCCTATCTAATATAATTCATCCAATCCAACCTATCCTATCCAATACAATACAATACCATGTAAGGCATACAAATGCAGCCATAAAGCCATAAAATTTAAATACTAACTTTCAGTTAGCAAAATGACAGGATCCCCCTTCTATGTTAAAAATAGATGCACTATCATTTTGCTAGAACAGAAAGTTTTCTATCATTAGAATCAAAAGGAGATTCAGTCATTTTGTTTTGGATACCAGACAAATAATAGTCATTAAACGAAGAGATGGGAGAGGAAGCAAATGAACATAGTTCAAACTTATGAGATAATAACAAGTCCTGAGTAGCATACATCAACAGCATGTGATCGCTGTAGTATTTTTGTCTTTATGTGTCAACATCATTAACTGTATTCAAATTAAAAATGAATATATACTAAATATGACAAATAATTTTCTTAATTATATTATGTGAAGGGATACAGATAATTCTCTTTACTATTATCATATTTAATATACAAATTCAATTTCTTTAAAGAGAATGATTAAAGGACTTGGGATGGTGATCTAATTGTTAGACTACTGTCGCCCTCTACTCTTATGAGATAGTAGATTCTATACTCGTCTATCACAAATTTGTGAGCGTTTTCCCCCACTTAATGTAGGTTATTCTATTCCACATTTTAGAGATATTCCTTGGATGTATTGTCTTTTAGGTTAGTACCGATACTCCAAAAAAAGAAAAAAGAAAAAGAATAATGATTAAAAAGCAGTATCATAACACCGGTGTAAGAGCTGCTAAACTACTAACTAGCAAAGAAAAATGAAGGGGCCAAAAAAGGCTCAGATTGCCATGAATGATAATTGGTTTAGAAGAGTTTTGCTCTCTATTTCTCTCTCTCTCTCTCTCTCTTTCTACAAAGGAAGAAGATACATGAAAAAAAAAAACATATAAATGACATTACTATTTAATTATATTTATTATAATAATATGTAGCATCTATTCCTTTTCCATGCCATCCTTTTCTCGTATATATATACTCTACTCCTCAATATAACCGCATACACAGAGAAAAACTGTTCTAAACCAACCAAATAGTCAGTCATGGCAATCCAAACCCCTTTCCTTTTTTGCCTCTTTACTCTTCCTTTCATGTTGAGTAGTAGTTTTGCAATTCATACACCAATTAATGACAGTACTGCTTGGCTTAACAGGAGCAGCTTTCCTCCAGGCTTTATTTTCGGCACAGCTTCAGCGGCCTACCAGGTAAACACACAACATCGAGTCAGTTAAAAATCATACCAATTTCTTTTACTTGTTAAATCTGTCAAATGGAAAAAATCAACCCTTTCCTTAGTTTTTGATTAGAGCAGAGTCTAGAATTCATGACCTCCTACTCTACTGTAAAGGACTTTTATCTCAGTTAAGCTAATTGGAATTTGTGCATCAAATAGCCTGATCAATATTTCGTTCATTTTTGTTGATTTTCTCAGTACGAAGGTGCAGCAAATGAAGGTGGTAGAGGACCAAGTTTATGGGATGTGTTCACTCATAGATATCCAGGTCTCTCTTTCTCTCTCCCTCTCTCTAGATACTAGTGAGCTTCTTCATGATCTTCATCTTTTCCCATTCTTCTGGTTTTCTCTTTTTTCTCTTTTGAAAGTGTTTAAAATATTTACTAGGGAGGGGAAGCAAAGAGGAGCGTTGCTTAATTGTTACATGTTAGATAGGATACAATGAAATTCTAAAACTTGTAATTATATTCAGTTTACATGTAACCTAAGGTTTTCAAAACCAAAAAGATGTTTGTATTAATACCACTATGAAAAATATATTTTATTGTTTTCTTTTTTCCATATATATATATATATATTCAATACTAATATCAAGAATCGAATCTACCATACCATCATGTTCTTTTCTTTGAGTTGTATGACTAATTAATTGCCAATTCTTCTAATAAAGATACCGATTTTTCTTTATTATAAAAATGGTATTGTCAATCTGGATCTGCTTTACTTCTTTATAGTGATTTCGACGGTTGAGAAAAAGCATATAAATTAGCAATTTTTATCTTATTTTTTAGCCGACCACTTTTTAAAATGTTTTTTTTTTTTTTTTTCGTGGAAGTAACCATTTTTGAAATGTTGAGATAATTCTATATTAGCAATTGTTTGGCATCCATAAGTACTTCAGCTATTGCATTGAAGCTGCCATTAAATGTTAAATACTATTCAAAGTCTAGCAAATGTGTTAAAAAAAAACTGATAATAAGCTAAATGTTTCGTTTTTTTTTTTTTAAAGTATAAGCTAAATGTTTCTTGACTCAAAGTTTTAAAATTTTGTTTATTTTCATCGAATGATATGTCGTTTGTTTACACAGTTTTGGTATGTGGTCCGGCCTCACCTTTAAATTTCTCCCACTAGCAACATCAATCGAACATGACAAAAGTGGTGGCGGATTCAACTGAGTAGAAATATTCATTTTGACTTTAGTGCTCAAAAGGCATCTTAAAAGCTGTTTTCTTGTCGTTATTATATTAAATTATTATTTATTGCTAAGGTACATATTATTTTCTGTTCTTACTGTTTTTTGTCCGACCCAGACCCGATTCCTATATTTTCATGGACTAGATCCCTTTACAAAATGAAAAGTTAGCCCAATTTTTTTGAAAAAAATTCAAAACTATCAAAGTTCAAAATAAAATTTTATTTTTAGTCTATTCTAAGAAAAATTTGTTTTTACTCATTCGAACAAACTAATTACATCTAATACTCCATATTGATCAAAATATTCTTGAGCGTAATGAGAGAGCCTAACATGACCGGGCGCACAAATATGACGGGAGACAAGCATGATGAGAGAGTCTTCCGTCACGCTTCTCCTATCATGGTATTTTTTAAATTTTATTTACAATGCCATTTGTTGAAATCACACAGTATTGAGTGTGATTT
Source organism: Nephelium lappaceum (assembly GCA_021234005.1). Lineage (NCBI taxonomy): Eukaryota > Viridiplantae > Streptophyta > Magnoliopsida > Sapindales > Sapindaceae > Nephelium > Nephelium lappaceum. The sequence goes on from CM038009.1 coordinate 9,427,097, forward strand.
ATTTATTTGAAAGGTTAAAATCAAATTACTTTTTGAGAGAGGTAAAAACTATTTTTCGTTTGAAATGGGGGCCGTTTTTTAAATTTCCACAATATTTTAATAGTTCTAGTCTATTTTGTAGGGTTAATCATCTATGCATTTAAAGTGAAAATTATTTATTTCTGAATTTAAAGCATCTTGTATGACTTTAAATTAAATTGGGTCTAGTTAAGTTATAGCCTATACGATAATTTATTGATCATCATTTATATATGGATAGTAGAAACTGTTAAGTTGGATGAATGCAAACTAATGACAAGAATTATTTTGATAATTACACTAGCAAATAATTAAGAAAACACTTATTGAATTTTGCTATAACAGTAAAATAAAATGCAAGGAAAGACTAAAATGATTAAGAGAATCAAGATCATAATTCGGTACTAGTGTTACAATAACTCATTAATTAGTGATAATGTGTAAAATTAACCATGTGTTGAATTATTTATTTAGAAAATGTGTTTCGTGATGAATTGGCAGGTAAGATAAAAGATGGAAGCAATGGAGATGTGGCCGTTGATTCATATCATCGCTTTAAGGTATGTTTAGTTCAAAGTTAGACGTTTGATTAAATACAATGAATAATCAGAGGAGACTTTAAACAAATCAAACTCAGTATTATAATTTCATTTTTTGTATATTTTATAGGAAGATGTTGGAATCATGAAGGAACTGAACCTAGATGCTTATAGGTTCTCCATCTCATGGTCTAGAATATTGCCAAGTAAGACAAGTCTTTCTGTCAATCTCTCCTCTTTTCAACTTTAAATATATGGTAAATCTAAGAATATATTCAACAGGATGTGGGCACCACAACATTAATATATTCACAAAAAGCAAGTTTTGTCCTGTATAAATTTTTACCAAGGTTAATTTAAGTTTTTTGGAGGTCGAGATAACATAAGCATAGATTTGGTTAATTTATTAATTTGAGTAAGGTTACTCAAATCAGATTCATCAACAGCAGCCTTATATTAACTCTAAGAGTAGTTATTGAAAAATTTTAAAATCAATCTAATGACTGTTATAAATTAGTACATGACAAATGTTCATTAATATGTGCATATATGCAGTATATCATCCTATTATACCGTACTGCTTCCAAAAAAAATTAATTTGAATCTTTAGTTTTGTTTAAAGAATTAAAGGCTATTGTACCCGAAAAAAAAAACAGAATTAAAGGATAGATTGATAATTTGACTACCAACGATTAAAGTTTAAAATGATCATTTCCTCTTCTTATTTTTCCATTATTATTATTTTTTTCATTTATAACCCTAAATGTGTATCTAATTAAGATGGAAAGCTAAGCGGAGGAGTGAACAAGGAAGGGATCAGATACTACAACAACCTCATCAATGAGCTTCTAGCCAACGGTCAGGATTTGATTAATTGAATTATTTGATCTCTTTTCTAATTACGACATTTACACACACAAATTTTTGAGTGCAGGCATACAGCCTTTTATAACTCTCTTTCACTGGGATATTCCCCAAGCCTTGGAAGATGAATATGGTGGTTTCTTAAGTGCTCGTATTGTGTAAGTTTATAAAGGTGGATTTCATTAGTTTTGAAGTTCATTGGAATTTTCTTGAATTTTTTTTTTTGTAGATTTCATAGCAAAATAAGAAAATATTTTAATTTATAAAACTTATCACTAACCTTTGTTCGAGTTCAGAATTACACTTTTTTTCTTTTTTTGAGAAAGAGTTCAGAATTTCACTTAATCTTTTAAAGTAATTGGACTTGTCCGTAATTAAAGCCACGCTTCAAGTAGCTAGGTCCTAGGTGAATCAAATTTACCTTGCCTTATTTTCTTCTATGCTTAAAACATTTAGTAAAAATGTCACAAAATAGTATTTTTGGAGAATGGGTTATCATTAAGTCCCATTTTAATGTTTTTAACATTTGAGTCTTAAGGATACTTTTTTTTTAACAGAACTATCATTTGAAAGAAATTTTCTGTCCAACAACTTCTCCAGTTAATTTTCTTCCTTCTTCATTTTCTTATTCCCCTCCTCCTCCTCCTCCTCCTCCACCTTCTTCTTCTCCTCCTCATTGTGACGTGGCTCACGACAGCTTCTCTTGCCATGAGTCATTATGACTCATGGCAGCTTCTCCTGCTGTGCGTAACGATCGAAAGGTAACGCAAATCTATGTTTTCAGATCTGCATCTGCAGTGAGGACCGATATGGAAGAATAAAAAAGAAGAAGAAGAGAAAGAAGAAGAAGAAGAGAGATGTCAAACAAAAAGGAGAAAATACGTTGGAGAAGACGCTGGACAGAGAAGAGAGAGATGCCGAAGGGCAAACAAAATTGAAAGAAGATGAAGTTAATTATCATTGTTTTTTCAAAGGGTAATTTTGTCAAAACATATATCCATAGGAATTCAATTATTAAAATTTAAAAACAATGAGAGGGAATACAAAAAGTTAAACACTCAGTATTTTACGCCATTTTGTCTACTAGCCAACCTTTTATTAGAGCTATGATACTAAAACAGTATTGATGTGAATTTTCAAGTCTGAAGCTTAATTAATCCTTAATTCCTTATTCACTTTGTTGAAAGTTATAACTCTTAACGTTATTGTACCATAGTGTCATAGCTTAACTCTTTTATGATCAGTTCTAACTATGGTATCTTAGCAAGCACTAAAAGAGATGAGATCTTGGAAAATTAATAATTTGACGTTTGTAATTGTACAGGGAAGATTTTAAAGACTATACAGACGTATGCTTCAAAGAATTTGGTGACAGGGTGAAATATTGGATTACATTAAATGAGCCATGGAGTTACAGCTTCGGTGGATATGCAGCGGCCCTGTTGGCGCCCGGGCGATGCTCGGAGTGGCAAGGGTTAAATTGCACCGGCGGTGATTCTGCAACAGAGCCGTATGTGGTTTCACACCATGAGCTTCTTGCTCATGCAACTGCAGTGCAACTATACAAGAAAAAATATCAAGTAACTATATAGTAGTTATGCAGACGAGATTTGTACGGTAACAAAATTCTATTTTCGAATCGGTAGAATGAAAATAAATTATTATTAAATATTCATCCTCATAACATCATTCAATTTGTATAATAAGTATATCTAATGTTCATTGAATATTTTGTAGTAAATTTACTAGATATTTAACTTGCGCAGGTAAGTCAGAAAGGTATCATAGGGATTACATTGGTGTCAAACTGGATGGTACCATTCTCCTCTGCACAACACCATCGAAAAGCAGCGCAACGAGCTCTTGATTTCATGTTAGGGTGGTAAGTTTTGAAGTAGTGGTTCTATGATTCTTTTATCTTTTATTTATTTTTTTTAAAAATTTTCTAAATTATTTGTATTGTCTATAAATCTATCTCATATATTTATCATTATATATATATATATATATATATATAACAAATGTCGTTTTAAGAATCAAAACCCATATTTCACAATGTTGAAAGCACCTAAAAGTTTACCATAATCTAAAATATTAAAAATTGAAAATTTCCATAAACCTCTTTAGGGATTGTTAAAAATAAACACAGATGCCCGCTAATATTGAAATTCATTTGAAACCCTTTCTACGATTCTAAAAACTATATTAAATCTTCCACAAAATATGTTGAAAAGCTTGTACAAATTTCGTAAGATTGATTAGAAACATTTCTTATTCGGAAATATTTGAACTAATTTTATAATACAATTCGGTAAGTAATTTGACCAAATTTTTGGGCATATAAATAAAATTTCAGCCCGTAAAAGTTACACCTACATTTTACAAATTACTTCTTTGATTATTTGCCAAACAAAGTGTGGAAAGGAAAAGGTAATGAAATGAAATGTCAAGAGAAAAAATTTGAGAAGGGATTGGATCCAGTACTGAAATGATATACACTACTATTTTAGTGTGAGAAAAGAAAAAAATATTAGTGTGAGAAAAGAAAAAAATAAAAAGTATTATGTTTTAGAAAATAAATAAATAAATGTGAGAGAGAAAAAATAAAAAGTAAATAAATCTTATCATATTATTTATAAATTTCACCACGTATCAATAGATGGTTAAATCATAAGTACAAATTAGATTAATATCAAATCCAAATCCTTTGGGAAGAGGCAAACCCAATCTATATGATGTATAACTAATTAGTGGCTTAGATTAGGGGCACAACTACTCCGCTAAGCAGTCACAAACAGTTAAGCTCCACCTATTTTAATTTGTGGTTGTTATTCTTAGTTGAGTATGTTTTTTTAATCATCAACAACAAAGACACATGGGTAAAAAAACAAAAACAACAACAAAGCCAGATTGCTTCCCAATTAGGAAACTTAATTGTGATCTTTTAATTATTACATCGCTTTAGTCTGTCTCCACATTTGATGGTCCTTTTTCTTATATATATATATATATATATATATATATATATATTATCGATATTTTATATAAACATATCAAAGTTGGTTAAACTTCTTGAAAAAGTAGATTTTAATTTAAGAGTAACGATTCTCTACTATCTTTTTAAAAATAATAAATTGATAATTCAGTAATATATTATTATAAAAAATAGTGGATAACTAATATTATTACTTTTTTTTCTCTTAAAATACTCAAACTTAAATTACTTTTATAAAAAACTTAGCCAAAAAAAAAAAAAATAACAGATAATTCTTACTCCTAATTTGAATATATGTATATATATATAATTAATGATGTTCTTAAAGTCCAATAGGTTATGTACTAATTTTAAAACTATTCAGATTAGTACATTTGCAAATTTATGGTATGTATATGTATATAGTATCATTTGCAAATTTATCTAATAAATCTTAATTAAATATTTATTAAATTTCAATTTAATAATGATTAAAGAAAACATAATAATGATAAAGTAATCTCTTTGAGCCTATTAGAATCATTCAGATCGTGCAGTGTTGTCAACAACTTTCTCAAAAGATAAACATAGGCAATAATATCTAAAAATTAAAAGTGTCGGCTAAAGTTGTGCCCAAAGAGGTGCCAATGGAGAATTCTGTGTTTGAAATAATTTATAGTCTCATTTTCAGTTGCCAAAACAAAAGCAATTATTTCTTTATCCTTGTTTTATTATAAAACAATAGTAATGTTATTTTACCTAAATTGATACATAAATCATGTGATATTCTTAAACATAGGAGGATTAAACAATTAAAATTTAATTGACTTGTTTTGGACGTTAAATTTCGATAAAGTAGTACTATTCTAAAACAAATAAACTATATATATATAGAAATGTCATAGAGGATTTGTTTTGACATGATAAAAAAAAGTGGTTAATTAGATACAAAAATAAAAATGGTTATATTTTTATTTTAGAATGTTTGATCTAAACAACTTAAAATATTACATAATCATTTAAAACATATTTTGAAAAGTAATTTTTAGGTGTTTTGTTCAATTACCATCAATTAATTTTATTTGCCAATAAAAATTAAGACATCCAAACTTGTTTTAATCAGAAACTAGCAGTGTAAAAGCCTGATTGATTGTTAGCTTAATTACATAGTTGAAAAGAGAAGGGGAGAAAAAAGAAGGTAAGTGTTGGACTGGCTATATGTATCATCAATAAAACTGGGCTACATGAACATCAATAAATCTGGAAAAACAAACTTTGGGACTGGAAGTGCTTGTGTGCTAGCCCAAAATCTTGTTTTCTTGGAAGTTTTTATAGCTTCTCCTAAAAGAACTTGTTTAGCAGGTTTATGGACCCATTAACAAATGGTGACTATCCACATACTATGAAATCTCTTGTTGGTAGCAGAATACCCAAGTTCTCCGAAGAGGAATCCAGTATGATAAAAGGATCGTTTGATTTTATTGGATTAAACTACTACACTGCCAATTATGCAGCTTATGCTCCACAGTTTCGCTCTGGAAATAGAAGCTACTTAACGGATGCTCTTGTCAATCTTCTCAGTAAGCACATATTCAATTCTTAATACAATCATTATTATTTTATGAGTACTAAGTCTTTCTTTCTTTTTTTTTTAGCTGCACGTAATGGAATCCCAATCGGACCAAAGGTATATATAAACTAATAATTTCAATTAAACAATCATTCATTTAGTTAAGAATAAAAACATTAGTTTCATTCATGATCCCAATTCGATTCTATTCTTGTGTAAAAATAAATACAAATTTTGAAAAAAAAAATGTTATTTACTTCTATAATTAGGTTATTAAAACTGTTTTTGATTGTAATGCAAAAGAATTTATAGGAAGTCTTGAAACATATATATATATATATATATTTCATTTTTGTGTTTCTATTTAAAGTATTGCCTAAAACTTAAATAAGATTCTAAAATTTGAAAATTATTTATGGATCATGAATCATACACCCTTTATTTGCTATTTTATTCGGTCTTGTATGCTATGATAACTTTTTGGTTATTAAATTTACTACATCGATGCAGCCTGGTTCAGATTGGCTTTATGTTTATCCAAGAGGAATCCGGGATTTGCTGCTTTATACCAAGAAAAAGTATAATAATCCTCTCATCTACATTACTGAAAATGGTATCAACTCAGTGATCCTCCTCTCAATTGTTGCATAAAGTCATGATCTTTTCCATTTATAAGAACATAGTAGAGTGTTTGGAAGTAGTACTAGCCTTTGGCGTGTTAAAAGCTTCACCTTTGAATGTTAAAAGTGCTTTGGGAATTTTATTATTATTATTATTTTTACAAAAAGAAAAGGCACGAACCAGACCTTTTAGACTGAAATAATATATAATATATATATCTATCAAGTACTTTCTACAAATTTATAAGTACTTTGTTCCAAACTCACTTTTTCACTTTAAGAACCACTTTATGTACAAGTCATGGAATGATATATGAATGAAATGGGCTATTATTATCAGGGGTTAATGAAGTGAACAATGCAACATTACCGTTAGACGAAGCCCTTGTTGATAACGTGAGGATTGATTACTATTACAAGCATCTTTCTTTCCTCAAAGAGGCCATCAAGTAAGTGCTTCCGTTAACTCTCTTAGATGGCTTATTCTGTTAAAGTAAGAGTATCTATACGGTCTATATTTAGTTACCATGTTTGAATTTCTACTAAATTTCGTATATTAAGTGTTAATTACCATTGAATGCATTTGATAGGGATGGTGTGAATGTGAAGGGATTTTTTGCATGGTCATTGTTAGACAACTTTGAGTGGACTTCAGGTTACACGTTGCGCTTCGGCATCAGCTATGTGGATTTCAAAAATGGATTGAAAAGATACCCCAAACTCTCAGCTGAATGGTTCAAGAATTTCCTCAAAAAATAGACAACATATAACATTATTATTTTCTAATTATTTGTTTTGTTTGTTAAAATACCACATATGATGCAACAACTTGAATATGATATATTGTTAGATACTATGAGTATTTTTTACCATCAAATCACATTAAGTGGTGATCATATTTAACTATTGTTATAATTATAATGACTTCCTCAAATAAATTAAATAAATGTCATTCTTGTATATGGAATTAAATAACTGCTATTTGGGGTGGTCAATTATAATGATTTTAGGGCTTGTTTGTTGGTTAGGATTGGATAAGATTGGACAAAATATAAATACACCTCCTCTTTTATCCCATTAGAATGGGATAAATTAGTCCCATCCAAAATGGTGGGACTAATTAATCTGCTTTCATGTTCCTTCTATGTTTTATGATTTCCTTATATTTATTTTTTATTTCTGTAATGATTTATATCTCTAATATTTATTACATTTAAAATTAATTTAATAGTTCAATTCAATTCAATCTTATCTCTTAAAAATAATGCAATCTTAACCCAAGCAACCAATGCACCCTAGGTGGAAGGACAAGAGATCAAGATTCGAAAAGAAATTTATGTAATTTAATATAAATAAGTGATTGTAAAATCTACTCTTGATTGTAATTAGGAAGATCAAATGGATTAAAAAATAATAATAATGATCTTGAAAACTGAACAAACCATATTATGCCAATCTATCGAAATTTTATTGGTAGTTCATCTTTTATTTTGCACTAGGAGAAACTAAACTTTATTCAAGGAACAAAAAGCTAGAGAGTTTGTTTAGTAGGAAATAAAGAGCAGTCATAAAAGCAGTGAACTATTGAGCTAAAAGTCAAGAAGCATGGAGCTTGTGATCAATTAATGGTTGTTTTTCTCTAGAAAATCTAGATAGAAATGCTATACGGAACACCTTTTCCAGTCACGCCAGGCCCTGAAAATGGCTTCAACAGCTCGTAAGGCAACATCCCAGCTCCATTTCTGTTTTTAAAATCCGGGTTTGCATTTCTATCATCAACAATCCCTTCCAACTCCTTCAACCTCCCGTTGAACCTCTCAAATGCAGCATTTATAACCGGATCTTCTTTCCATGACGGTTCCGCTATCTCACCTATGTACTCTTCATCCGGTGAATGACTCGACAGAACATCTAGAATAGCCATCACCTTCGCGGCTTGTATTTGTGAAGGGAAGCCACTCAAAAGCACGCCTTCTGGCTTTTTCAAGAAGAAGTTCCAATTTTCCTCGGTTGGTTCCTCATCAGGCATGTTGAGTCTCGCAATGGTAGGCCTGTTAGGGAAATAGCCTCCGTATGCGTACTGGCCAAAGTTCACGGCCGAATGGTGTGCAGAGGCCACCCAAACTATGGTTGTGATGATCTCAATCAAGTCTTCTGGGTTTTTCAGTGCAGGCCACCATGGTTCATCCTTCTTGTCACCGTGTCCAACGTTCTTGATTTCGGACCACCATGCATGGAGCTCTTTGTCTGATTCTACAAGACTTGGGTTTGGGTAGTAATGTTTGACATAGTCGCTAACCCATTGTTTTATGGAGTCCCATAGTATTAGACCATCATTTGCAAAAGGGTAGTCTTCTATTGTTAGTTTCAGGCCATGCGGAGAACTTGGATCTTCAACAGCCAATCCCCTAGTTAACCAAACGATAAAAACAATCAAATATAGGATTGAGAAAAAATACACAAAACTGATCTTCTTCTACTTCTCCGCAAAATTAGTACTAGACGTATTTTCATTATTTCATTATTAAAAAACCAATTTCAAAAGCTTTGAATTGGATTCAAGAAACTAGTGAATGAGTTATATTACCTGCTGATAAGGTCTTTTGGAAGTGCCTGATGGTCAAACCGCCACTGCTTGTCGTAGGCAACAGAGCTTAACTCCATAGAATACTTGCCAGGAGAAAATGAGGATTCAATGATTCCATCCGCATTGATTAGAGCCAATCGAGCTAGAGCATTGATCTCCATTGTGTACCTGAAATGGGGGTGAAGTAACCGGTAGATCGGATGCATCGAGCTAAGTTGTCGATTGGTTGCGATTATGTAAGGTTCGGTGCAGCAATGAGTTCTCAACCTGCAAGGAAAATAGATGTGTAGTAGCCATGTTAATGCAAATTAAATAGACTAAATATTGACCTTATACCATTAAATAGAGATGGTCACTAAATTGTGGGTTTAAAAATCTACATTACATTGTCAAAACATTAAAAATAAGATATATAGTTACTTGATTGATCGAATCTTGATTTAAATCTTAAAGCTTTAAGTTATACAATTCAATTAGTAAATTATGTGGATACACTTTTCCAAACTAATACATATGGTACTTTAATTTGAAACTCTTGAATTTAATAGTGTGGACTAAGTCTCTAAATACCATTTGAGGATAGCAATCATGCATTATAATGGTATAATAATTGAATTGAGAACATTAAAGATGGGGGATATATATACCAGTGGCTGACAAGCTCGTGGTAACCAGAATCATGGGCAAGGACATGAGCTTTGGCGAGCTTCCAAAGCCAGCATTCGGTGGAGTGCCAACTAGGTGTGTACACTTGTTTCCACTGTGGCTTTCCATCAATCGGTGGTCGAGTTAGCTCGATTGCTAGTGGCCTCAACGTGCCTTGGTGGGTCAAGAAGAATAGTGTGCGAGAACCGTATAGGGTTGTGCCTTCGAGCTCTCTCACTTTTTCCACGTATGGTAGAAGTAGGTCATGATAATCCAGGATGAACAACTTCTTTCTTTTTATAGCCTGCATTAAACCAAAATTTATAAGAGATTTAATGTACAAATAAACTAATTACAAATAATGAATTTGGATTATCCTATTATTATAAATACATGTTAACAAAAATTAATTTTATATAACCTTTTTTTTTAATTTGGTCAAAATATCATACATTTATGACGAATTGGAAGAGTTAAATACTTTACAAATAAGAATTTGATTAACTTGCATTATAAGAGCAATTATTAAATGAACCTATATAATTTAAAGGTTTTGGTGTACCTCTTCAACTGTCATGAAGCCTTTGATTTGGCACTCAATAATTTCTGTTGTGATTGCTGATTCTGATGGACCATAGGTTTCAGGGTCAAGTGAACTTTTCAACGGCCATTCCTACAACATTTTGTACAACTCTTTAACAACTCATTCTTCAATTCATAAGCTATGTTTTCCATACATAAATACTACCTAATAGTTATAATAATTAGATTACATAAAATAATCAATAATATTTTTAACATATAATATATACCGTTGAATAGTTCCGATAAAATTATTCTACTGACAATAAAGCAAAAGAAAACTTATTAAATAGTGGTAGATCATACCGTGACCAACTGTAAGCTATATGGATTGAGGCCAGCTAGAGTTTGCCGAGCAAATTCCTCATCGCTGAGCCAAAAGAATTTGTCTCCTGCAAGTGTAAAAATACAGATGAGTTTGCATACATTAAAGCAAGAATAGATCATTCCTTAACTTGAGCTTGAATTTTTAAATTCTCTGAAAAATCCCATATTATGCAAGCGAATTTATCTTTTTCTCTCTTTTTTTTTCAAAAAAAATAATTAACTACCAAGTTACTAACTTCGTTTGTACATCTAAGAAAATGTTTAGATTAGCAAAAAATCTGTGTCCATGTAAAACAAAATGGTGGGGTTCTTACTCTCCATTGTATCAGGGGGCTCAAAGCGCAAAACATCTTCACCTGTGTCACGAATAGCCTTGATTAATCTAGGAATAAGTGTTCTAAAAAATCCTTGATTAGGGAGTTTAGGCAAGTTAATTCCATCATTGAAGAGTGAGTCTATGGCTGTAAAGTGTGGAAACCCTAGTTTAGTATCCACAATTGCAGTTTCCAAGGCAGGTAGCAAGGCATGCAACACTGAGTAAACTGTCTTGGCTGAAAATTGTAGTTGTTTTACTTCAGAAAATTCTTCATCTCTGGGCACATAGAATAGACCGCTCCTTGTCTCTGAGGCTGGATCTGCAGCAGTAAAATGTGTTAATTATCGTATCAAATAAAAAAAGTATAATTAGATTAAATATAGAAGATTATGTAATGATAACTCATCAAGTCTGAAAACATGTCCTTATAATTATGTGCTTATTTTTTATCATAAGACAATTAAATTAATAAAACATATATGAATCATGTTGTGAAAAGTAAGCCGAAACTCTCCAATATGAGATTTGATCTTAGGATCTCTAAATATGAGGACCTCGATGGGCCGTAGACGTGTCCAACTGGTGAGCCTAAAGGGGCTTATAATCATTTGGGCTTCCAGCCCTACCCATAAGCTCAGTCCGAAACTAATACTCCAAACTAATGAAAATGTCACTCTTAACATATAGATAGTTACGAATTATTTGAACTCAAATCTTTCCACGTACGTATATATGTGCGTCTTATGTCTCTTTCTCTATGTCTTGCCCTTAACCCCATTTCCTATTTTTGTGCAAATCGTTCAAAAGCTAAGATACCCATCTACACACATTTTATTTTACTCACTTATTTCTGTTTCTGTTACTGTAGTAATTGACAAGGCCCACAAACAACCATATATATATATATATATATATATACACATTTTATTTTACTCACTTATTTTTGCTTCTGTTATTGTAGTGATTGACAAGGCCTACAGACAACCATATATATATATATGCATTTTATTTTACTCACTTATTTCTGCTTCTGTTACTGTAATGACTGACAAGGCCCACAAACAACCATATGTATATATATATATGAATGAAAATAACTATATCTTAAATTAACAGTACAATTAAATTTGTGTCTCTTCTGCACCTGTGTTTTAGGAAGATCAGACATTTGAGGCACTTGATGCATTATTTACTCAAGGATAGGGTGTCATTATCTTTAAATTTGACTCTCTTCTGCACCTGTGTTTTAGGAAGATTGGATATCCGAGGCACTTGATGCATTAGTTATCCAGGGATAGGGTGTCATTATCTACCCAGGGATAGGATTTGGTACTTACTTAATATATAAATATATATATTATATATTTCATTTGTAGCTATCTGTATTATTTCCTAGCCGAATTGAACCAATTTTTCTCAACCGCAACTTTGGACTGTGGTGAGTTTTCAAGAGCGTAATACTCATAAATTTGACTAATTTATTTTATCTTTTAGTCCACAACTTTATAGAACTTTTAAGGTTTGATAAATTTCGAAATAATGTAAACTTGTCTTTTTTTTAGTTAATTCTGACCTGTTTTGCAACGTGGACGTCCGGTTCTAACACGTCTAGGATAAGGGTGTTGTTCGCCACCAAGAACTGGTCGTTTTAGATCCGGCTTACTATCTGGGTCTCCGATATCATTATACACGTCATAATCATATATTCGATCACCGGTTTGACGCTCTCCTTGCCCATTCCCTCGCAATTTTTGTAGCTCTTCATCTCTTAGCCTCTCCAATCCATTTGGTGTTTGAGATGGCAAGTATGACTGATCCAAATAATAATTAAAAAAAAAAACTCTTGCATTAGTCAAAATATCTTTTTTTTTTTTTTTTGTATGTTAAACAAAAACTTAGTGACATTCATTTCACTTTTAGCTATATAAATCATAAAATTATCCTATCCTTGATGCCTAGCTAGATTTATTTTTTATGCTTAGCTTTTATTTTTAAAAAAAAAAAAAAAGAAGAAGAAGAAAAAGAAAAGAAAAGTAGTACATTCATAAACTCCTATTTTTGTCATGAATGAATAAATTTAAATATTTTATTAAAATTCATCCATATTAATTTCCTTTAAAATTATTTTTATTTTTTAATTTTAACTGTATTAAAAAATTTTAAAAAAATGATAAAACGGATACATCATGTCACTGGTGTCAAGTCACCCACCATTACGCCTCAATTCTCACATGACAATGAAGTTGGCACGAGATGAAATGAATTTGCTATGAAGGTGATGCTACTATATAATATGGACCACTTGGTGATATTTTTTTGAGGAATCATCAAGGAAAACGGTACAGGATGAAGCTAGTGAAATAAGTTAACTTGCCCTTCCTCTGCTCTCAGCTATCAAATTCAAGACTCACCATGGTCCCTCCCAATTAGTCTAGTAATATATGAACCACTTGGTGACATTTGTTCTAGGAAACATCAACGACAACGGTACAGGAAGCAGCTAGTGGAATAAGTTAACTTGTACTTCGACTGCTGACTCTGATCTCAGCTTTTAAGACTCACCATGGTCCCTCCCAAGTTTGGCAGTATTCCTCCAGGGACCACAGACTAGACAAGTAATGCCATTAAGCTAATTAAATTATTTGTCAAACTATGCTAACTAGAGTGAACACCAAAGTTTTTAGTTGCATTTAGTTTTTAACCTCTTGTGGTTATTAACTGGTTCAACTCCTGAATTCGTCTATTGACGTCATCTATTGACGTCATTATGTAAAATAGTTTGAGATATAACCAAAAAATAATAATAATAATAATCTTTTGATTGGAGACTATTTTGACAAAATTTTGAAAGAAAGTTTATAAAATTATTATGGGAAGTGGTTTCAGATTTAATCCAAATCACTCTAATCCACCTAATTTAATTATATATGAGATCTTAAAATTTATAATTGTCCATGGCTTTGACTTCTTACAAATTTTTTTATAAATTTCTAGATATGTTAAAAGAAGCTTTTTACAAATGAAAATAAAATGAAACAAAGGTGAGTCTAATAGATTTTTTAAATATTTTTAAAAAGATCCATGACGAATTTAGCACTCCTTTGTTTAGATTTCAACTAAATGATAACAAAGAGAAAATTAAAAATAATAAATAAAAAAATTGCACCATACGTTGACTTAAAAACCTTCTTTCAATAAAAAATGAGCTAATTTAATACACAACTAATATATCTGTGCAAGTATATACAGTTGGGATGTTTCAAAATCCTTAAGAATGGGATATTCTTTCGACGTGATTTTATTTATTAAAAAAAATTGTAAACGTATGCAAACTAGAGTTGCTCACGTCCCAACTGACCTTGCTAGTAAAGAAGACTCGCTTCTCTCTGTTGTCATGCTTGGATTGAACCCAGGAGTCGCAGTTTATTTTAACTGGACCATTAGGGAACCCAATAAGCACCACATCCTTCAAAAACATCTCCTTGTGGTGCTCATTCTCCACAAAAATGGCGCCCACTTCTCCAAAATCCTCCGGAACCTCGAGCTCGGCTTCGTATGTCACCTCCCCCTCCTTCTCCGTGTCAGTTTTGTGCGCGTAGTCTTTCAAAGTCCCTTTCTCTGATCCACTTTCTATAATAACAAGAACATAGTTACTTATTAAAAGTTATATAAATTCGTGTTGTAAAGATGCATATTAAAAATAAGAGGTATTATCAAAACATCTCTTCAAATGAAATTGATATAAAATCATTTTTTTAAAAATAATTTTAATAAAAAATTACCGAAAGATTACTTTTAGTTTTTAAAATAGAAAAGATATCAAAATTACATGTATTTAAGAAATAATTATTATATTTAAAGGAAAAAAAAATGGATGTGTATATTTTCAAATTTTTATTGTAATAAATAAAGTAAACCTTTCATTCTAATTTGGTTAGATTTTATACAACTTATCAACTAGTAGTCAAAAATATTGCTAAACAGTAAAACAGAAGGGGACATAATCTTCTTCCAACAATTCACTGGCTGTATATATTAAAGTATCTTGCCTGTACTACACGAATGCAGCTTCGTGCCGACACTTGAACATAAAGTAGAATTAATATTATTGAATTTCTAATAATCTGAAAAATCGACACCTGACTCCATTTTCTGTGGTGATTGATGAATTTCAGTGGGAATCTATGAACAGGCACCTAAAAACATAGTAATATTAATTATAATGAAAACCCTTTATCACTTATCTCCCTCTTCTCTCTTTAAATTTTCATTATCAACTTATAATTTATTATCACAAAATCCCTAAACTCTTTTTCATTTTTCTATCCGAATATAATTTTGATAGAATATGATGTATTAGCACTACAATGGTGGCACTGCAAAATATAAAGTAAATAGAAGATAAATTTTATATATATATATAGAGACACACACACACAATTTCTTCATCTTTCGCAAAACGAAAATAGCAAATTCAAATTTAAAAAAAAAAATCCAAAATAACTATTCACAGAGAATAACCTTTTATGTGAAAGTATATTCCTATTTATGCTTTGGCCTGTCTAATTTTTTTTTTCACAAATTAAAATTTTTCATTATTGTACTACTCCCCACAAAAAGGCGAAAAAAAAAAATAGAAGGAATTAAAAATTAAAAAAAAAAAAAACTCATTTTATTATTTATGAAATAAACCAAATCTATAACTAGCTAATATCAGTGTCGAGAAGCATTTTCTCTCCCTTAAAAATTTATAAAATTTATTAATTAATTCCTTTTGCACCGTAGCTTTAAAAACTAAAACAAATACAAAGGGACAATTGTTTCAAAAAATAAAAAATAAAATACAAGGGGGGAAACTTTAGGTGCATTAAAATGGAAGACAGTGGAATTTGACTAAACCAAACACTTACTAGGATCAAGCTCGGCACTAACGATCTCCAAAAGGAGCGATTTGCCGAGCCAATCTTGTACGTCATCTCTGTCTATTGTAAAATTAGAGAGGATACCACCAACAGTTTGTTTAACAGTAACGACTGCCTTGACACTGACAAATTTTTCGGTGACAGGAGTAGTTGTTGCTATTGCTTTGATTTTATTAGGACGGAACCCTACTCGAACTTTTGGCGGTTTGTTTAAGGAGGTCCTTGACTGAACTTGAAGAAGAAAAGCTTGGCGTCCATTTCCATGGAGAAATGGCTTCTGTAATGGGAAGAGGGTTTTGGTTGACTGAGCCTGGTGATTAACTTGTGGTTTCAACATTGCTATTCGAAGAAAATTAAGAGATGTTTGGTATGCGAGACTTGGGCTACTAGTCCTCTCCCTATATAGACAATTGTGAGAGAGAACGTTGAATTTTTGAAATGTAACTTTAATGTGCCCAATTTTTCGTTGTAGAGAATGGCACGTGATCAACAAGGAGAAATGAGAATACAATGTCTGAAAAATATCAGATTGTCTTCATCGATCTAGAGAGATTTTGGAAGACTATGACAAAAACTTTTGAAGGTTATTTGCACGAAATTTTTTGTTTTGTTTGACCATAAGGTACGTTTCTCTTTCATTTAATGTCAGTGTGCTTATTGACCACACAGTAAGTTCACTTGTGGCATACGCACACGAAATCGATTGGAAATGTGAGAAATTTTTTAAGTTGGTGAACAATATAAATCATTATGGCACGTGAACAAGGAGAAATGAGGCTTCAATGTTGAAAAATTTTCAGATTGTCTTCATTTCATGTTATTAACCGCTTAAGTTTACTTGCGGCATACGCACGTACGTGAAATCGATTAGAAATGTAAGAAATTTTTCAAGTTGGTGATGTAATCCATTATGTTTTGCGCTTGCCATATAGTAGACACTTAACTGCATTAACGCATTACTCGTTAACAAATATATTTTAAAGTGGTATCAGATCATTAGATGTAGTTACATGTAACTACAAAATGGTCTCCCTAATTATTAATTTATAATTTTTTATGACCTAAATAGGACTCATAATCTTCCTTGTTAGGATTGGAGGAGGAGGCATAAAAATAATTGGTTGCATGTGTATTTGATGATCATCTCATACCTGTCGGTTTGTTTTCTAGTGGTACTGTTAATTATTGTTAAAGAATCTAATTCTACTTTATTGTCACGACATTTGTTTGATAATAACTTCTTTTTTTTTTTTTTTTACATATGTTTGATAATAATTTTACAAAGTATTAAAAGACCATAAAAGTCATTAATTGTTTCCGAACTTCTTTAGTTACCATTATCATTTTTATTTTTTTTTCCTTTTAATTTGAATTATTATATTATACTGATGGGTAAAAATATTATAGACCTGCACTGAGAGTATAAAATTTACTGAACAAATATTTGGTCAATATTTTAACAAATACTTATATTACATTTAAAAAAGAAATTTTACTAGCCTTGTGAAATGCTTCTTCCTATTCTCAAGTCTCATAAAAGAAAAAATTTAAATACAATGTGTATATCACTCATCGGTTTCGTGGTTTGCTTCTCGAAACAAAATTGTTGATTATTTATTATCTGTGTAATAAATAAATAAATAATGATGGCATATTGAATCTCTTTTTTGTTTTTTTTTTTTTTCTATCAGAACCACTCGAGATGGAAAGGTTGGTGACTCGGTCTAGGATACTACTTCTATATAAGAGGGATCCACTCATATGAAGATGAAAGAATGGTCCACACGATAATGAAAGATCAACCCACACATAAAAGTGAGAGAACTCGTTATTTTTCTGGTTCTCTTAGGTGCAGAGTCATACCAAAAGTGGCATGGCGGCTGATGCATAAACCAACGGCCAACTATGGGATATCAAATCTTTGTGACTCAGGGGTCGTTTGTTTTTCGCACTTGATATTTAATGGTGTTGAATTAGGCCAATTAAGATATTTTTGTTTATTTTTTTAAGTGGTCAAACCACTTAAAACCACCCAAAAACCACTGAAAAAAAAAAAAAAAAAGTAACATTTTCTGACTTTTCACTGAATACCAAATCACTGGATGATTTTGTAAATATATTCTTCCAAGTTTATCATTTCCAAAATAACAAATTTCCAAGTTTATCCTAGTTATATATTATATAAATTTCTTTTAATGCTTTAACAAATAACATTGAAAAATAAAAATCCTAAACATCTCAACATCAAATTTTTTTATAGTTGGATTCCTATATTTCTCCTATCAAATTCGGGTAAGAATCTTTATTGATTTTCTTTATTAAACTACTTGTGGAGTAGCTCATATTATGTTTATTTGGTAAAGCTTCATTGTGTTGTTGTTTATGTATATTGATGAGAATTTATTTGTGTATATCGAGTTTGTTTGTGTTTAATAGAACCTCAAAGTTTCTCTTTTTCTTTATATTAGATTTGTTGTAGAATTTGTTTCTTCTTTTGGTTTTTTTATCTCAAAGTTTTAATGATGGGAACGCCATAAATCTGGACAATATTCTATCAACTATTATAGGGTGCCTTTGAACATATCAGCAGGTCTTTATATTTTTGTGGGGTATATATATATATATATATATATATATATATATTGATTATTGTTGTAGGTGTTGCTAGTGTTTCACTATTGTTGTTGTTGGTGTTTTTTTTTTTTTTTTGTTCCATTATTATTGTCAGTGATGTATACAATCTTTGTCATGATATCGTTGATTATTATTGTTGATTTGTTTATTTTATCAAAATTATTATGCATACCGGTAGTTTAATTTATGATATCATTGATTTTTTATGATAATTTCAACTTTAAATTTTTATATAGATGTCTCAAAATAGCGAAAGTTGTAAGGTAAATTTTTATATAGAGTCGAAAAATATCAATGGATGATGAACTGTTCATCCAATATGACGATAAGGAGCTTCAATTGGATGGTGACAATGCCAATGATCAAAGTCAAACACCAAGCACAAACAATGAATTTAGAAGATCAGATCAAGTGTTTATGCAACAACTCAGAGACCAAATTGCAAATCAATTTATTTAAATATTTGATTATTTTTGTTTAATTATAGTAGAAAATATATATTATTTTACAATTTTAACTTTTGTTGCAATAATAATTCAATTTAAGACCATTTTTTTTATTTGAATATATAAATTTAATTGACTCTATTATAATAATTTATCTTATTTTAATTATGAATATATATATGCGTTTTAGTATTTGTTAAATAATTTATTGTATTTTTTTATCATATCAAATAAATTTACATAACAATTAATAGTAAAAGGACATAAATGTCAAATTACTAGTTTTCAGACAATTTTATTTAAAAAACAAACAAGATTATTGTACATTCAGAGGTAAGAAAAAAAAAAAAAAACAAACATGTCTTTCAGATTTCAGGTTTCAGTCACTATTCAGTTTTCAGTCTTCAGTAGTACTGTTCAGTCTTCAGACAAAAAAACAAACGACTCCTCGGTTTTTGTTTTTTTTTCCTTATTATTATTTCAAAGCATTGATCAGTCTATCTCATCGTTAATGTCTGAATCCAGAATCTTATCTCATGCTAATATGTATCAACCTATCAAATAGGACGATATCTAAAACTTAGCCATTTCTTATCGTAGACCGAGACACCAATTGCATCGTGAGCGTACTTACAATCCACACGGGGGGTGGCTTCTAGTGAACTGAGGCCATTACCCAAGGCCCACCAAATTTATTGTTTTTGAAATACCGGACATTCATTAAGGCAGCCACAAGTTTTGGAACCTCAAGCACACAAAGACCAAAAGGCCCACCAAAAACAAGTCACAAAAATCTTTCAACAATTTATTAGATATTTCATTATTCTTGTTTTAGAAATTGATTGATTTTCGCTGCACATAATAAAGTTTGCTACCTCAACTCAAGTATTAAAAAAAAAATTTCTCATTTTTTGTTTTTATTAAATAAAAAATTCTCTATGTTTCATTTACTTTTCATAATAAACATATTTGAAATTTATAATAGAGTCTAGAATTCTATTTAATGTTATTTTATATGATTAGAGTTATCTATTGTTTACAACCTAATAATTTTATATTTTCTAATCAATCAAACTCTCTTAAGACTCTCTCTATACTAAAATAAATGAATATATATAAAACTAATAATTTGATAACATTTTAGTTTCTACATCAACCTATATTGCTTTAGCTATTATTATTATTATTTGTACTTTTTTTTTAGTTTTTTCAACTGTAACAAGTTATTTGTTGATTTTTCTATTAGTTTTGACATATCTAACAAAAATTATCAGTCAAGATATAATAAACTCAATTTAAAAATTAGAAAAATAATAAAAAATTTAGCTTAATCATAAAAATTTTTTACAAATTGAACTTTTAAAAAGAAGTTACTAGTAGTTTAATTGTCAATTAAAAAAATATTTTTAATTGCAAAATGTTTGGTTGTGTTACTTTTAAAAGTTCTTTTAAACTATAAAATTATTGACAAAAAAAAGGAATGTTTACAAAAAAATAAAATATTACATAACAACATTTGAGAAAATACTGTATTTATAATTAGAAGAGTTACAAAATATAGTAAAATGAAAGTGTTATTTTAAAATAAAATATTAAAAATTCAAAGCATAACAATAATGAAATTCTTCCAATTGAATATTATTACAAATGAATAAACTAACCAATTTCAATGCATGATAAGAATTGCAATTTTAAAGAAAAGTTTGAAATGAGTACGTAGAATAAAAATGGAGTGTTTATATGTTTAAGCAAAGTGTATTAGGGTTTTAGGTTTAAGGGTATAGTTATATTAATAAAATATAATAGATTTATTCGAGATTTTTTTTTTTTTTTTTGAAAAAAAGAGTTCAAAAAGACATATTTAAACTTTTATGACAATCAAACGATATAAAAATTTTAAAAAAACTTTTATTAAAAAAAAATATTTTAACCAATAGACAAGATATATCAAGACAAGAAAGAATAAAATTTTTTCAATGCATATCTCTTTCAGATAATGAGGGTACTTTTGTACTTTTAATTAGAAGTGATATTTTTGAAATTAAAAATTAAAAGCGTCCCTTTCTTATGATAAAATCATTCTCAAAACACCACGAACAAAATTCGATTCTTAAAACGCCACTTACAAAATTCAATGTACATGTCCCTTACCTTTCAAAAAAAAAAAAACAAGGTGTTTTACGTTAAAATCATTCTGAAAAGTGGAAGCACTACCAGCCGAAGCGTCCCTTTCTTATGTTTAAAGCCATGCTGAAAACACCACAAAAGAAAATTCAATGCAATTGTCCTGTTGTAAGTTGCAAGTGAATAAGGACAGTCGCCCTAACAGTGCCATAGCTCTTATTTACTAATATCAACCGTCACACTAAAACTCTTGAATTGGGCACCTTCATAGTTATCTCCCTAATTATACAAATTCTATATAGTACTAGTTCAACTATTGAATTCGATTTAGCTATTATAAAGATAGTTTATATTGTTAACCGGTAGTTATGGGAATCAAATATTTTCTTTAGTTTTTTTATTTTTGCAACTATTTGGATTACAATCCAATAATTAATTTCTGCTCATATGATTATATAGATCTTCTACCATCTTTTAATGTGACTTGATAATGGAAATACTTCATTCAATCTGATGACTAATAATATCTTAGATTTGATTCATTATATCCTAATAATAATATCTTATATTTGGAGTTGTTATTTGTTATACTGTATGTTGTATTTCTAATATATATATATATATAAATCTGGCTGCACGTACAGATTGGGAGAATCATAGCTCATGAGTTGTTTAAGAGTAATTTCACAAAAGTTTTTCAAATAAATCTGGCTACACCTATAGATTGAGAAAATCATTTCACTACGTATAGCCTTCTATCATCTGTTATGTCTTTCATTTTTTCTCAAAACGATAAAAAATATAAAAATGACTCAATTTATTACTCATTGCAATTATAATGAAAACCTTTCTTTACACTATCAATCAACGTTGGTTTCTTTATTATTCCACTATGTGTAGCATTCTACTACTACGCTTTTATTGTTTGTTTGTTTTTTTTACCAAAAACATTAAAAATATCAAAATTACTCAATTTATTACTTATTCAATAATAACGACTTATCTGTATCTAAACTTTTTCCTCTAACATTTCTTTATCTTTTAACTCCCACCTCAAATTATATGTATAAATATGGCTACACCTTACAGATTGGGAAAAATCATTCCTCTAAGTGTAGCATTCTATTCTACAATGGTTGTTGGTTTTTGTTTTTCTTTTTTCCAAAAGGATATAAAAGTGTTTTTTTTTAAAAAAAAATTAAAAAGATGTAAAAGTTACTGTTGTAAGAGTGTGTGTTTTGTGTTTGAGTAAAGGTTGTGTAGCTTGTGTTTTAATCCCACATTCAAAAAGTAACACTTATTTCTATCCTTAGGCTTTTGGGCTTAAGCTTGGATTCATAACCCAACAATTTAATTATTTATTTATTTTAATTAAAATTCAATTTTTAAAATTTAAGTTTAACTTGAATTGGTGCATTTAGTTAAATGTCGTGGGTTGGAAGGATTGTATTGCTTCATAAGCAACTATACAACTTCTATAAGTTACAGAACAACTTCATTCTATAATCACTGATTTTTTTTTTTTTTTTTAAGTTGCATAATTCTATACAAAACTTTAAAATAAAATAAAAGATTTGGTAGAATTTAGAAATATCCCATGCTTAATTTTTGAATTTCGAAGAGAATCCTATGAGACAGCTACTCGAAGTTTATAAGCGTTAGAGTAAAAAGCGATTACTGTCTTAAAGTCATTATAGTATTGCAAGAATCTATCTTCAAGTTTTGATTTCATATTTCTAGTATTTTATTTCCTTTTCTTTGATCTTTATTTGAAAGAGTTACTTCACTGTTTAACTTTGATTTATTGTTATAGCATTGTTATAATAAACAATTTCTACTATAAATACATTATGTTCTGGTACTTGTTTTCATTCTGTAATTGTCATTGTATTGTGATTGTTGATTCACTAATATTTAGAACTTACTCAATTTATTACTCATTACAATTATAATGAAATATTTTCATTTAAATTTCTTTACTCTATCAATCAACATTTCTTTATCCACATAATTCTCATCTCAAATTATAAATTCCTTTTATATTTTACAAATGATGTGGCATATGAGTTGTCAACATCTTATAAATCATGAGATGATATAATAATTAATAGGATTTTAATAATTCACATTTCATATCATTTAGACATAAATTTAAGAAAAAATTTTGAGAAGTCTAACATTACTCATTATAAAATGCTTAAATAAATGAATCCATATCAAAATTTAGTGAGTTGCCTTTTTTTTTTTTTTTTGAGAATTATCAACCATAATTGATGACAATTATTTTATTTTGAATTATGTTGTCTTTTAGTAACCAACATTAAATTTTCTTTTTGTCATTCATCTTCAACCAACACTAACAATTTCTTTGTATCATCAAAATCTTGACAATAGATCTTATACTTTAAATTAATATATATAGCTTTATATTATTTTAAATTAGTTCTTACTCTTTTTAATTTTTTTTATATTTAATAATTTTAGTTTGACATACATCCAATCAATAAATCCTAAAATGTCAAATTTTAATTTATTATATTTAATCAATAAATCCTAAAATCTCAAATTTTTTTGTACGTTTAATTGTTTTAGTTTCACTTAATTGAATAGGAAATATATGGTTGAATGGTAGTTTGCTTATATATGTGATTGCTTGTATATGCAGATATATATATATATATATATATATGTATATTTGCAATTAAGTGAGAATAAGATTATAATGATTCAAAATAAGAAGTCTAATCGAGGAAAATTATAACAATATATAATTTACGCTGTTTTTTTTTTTTTTTAATACCATAGTTAGAACTTTTTAAGTGTTAGACTATTTGATTCATCTAAATTAAGTGTATTAATTATTTATTTTATTTTACATGAATTTCTTCATGTTATTGATTTTTTATTTTCATAAAAAATCATATTGGTAATGTTTTTAAATTTTCTTTATTGTTGTCATTATTTTATATAAGCACACTTATTGTATGAATTTTTAGTTATGTCACTTATTGATGTCCCTGTACAATAATTTTTTTTTTTGGGCTTTTTTTTTAATAAATGACTTTGTTTTTGTTATATTCAAATTGAATGCTAACTCTTTTTTAAAAATTTTGTAAGAATAATTATTTTTGGATAAAAATATATTTAGTAAAAGTATAAAATCTCAAAAAATATATATC
The DNA here is from genome assembly GCA_021234005.1 of Nephelium lappaceum. Lineage (NCBI taxonomy): Eukaryota > Viridiplantae > Streptophyta > Magnoliopsida > Sapindales > Sapindaceae > Nephelium > Nephelium lappaceum. Next base: position 9,451,444 of record CM038009.1, read on the forward strand.
TTTTTTAATTTTAACCTAAAAAAAGATTATTACGGGATTTTTTCTTTTTATATTTTTTCGTTTCTTTGTTACAATTATTTGATGCTTTGCCATATAAAGACAAAAATCAATCAAATCACGAGGAGACTTCCAATCTCTCGTACAATTGATAAATTTTTTGTAGATTATTAAGAACTTTTGCATCACAATTCACATGCATGCATAAACGTCTGGAACCCCCACTTACCGCAAACGTACTTATCTCCATTATCCATAATTTTGTCCGAAAATCCCAAAATACCTCCGACCGTTTGAAAATATCTCATTTTATCACACGCTATTTCATTATAATTGTTACAATAAAGAAATTTGATAAAACTTAAAAGATATTTTTAATCCTAAGATTTTTATTAAAAAATATAATAATAAAAGATAATATTTTTAAATAAAAAATTATGAATTAATAAAACAAATATTCACTATCCATCTTGATATCAAATTAAAAAATAAAAAAATTAATAAATAATAAATAATATTTTAAAATTAAAATAATAAACTAATAAACATTGATCTCTACCGTCCATCTATGAAATGATGGTGGTAATCAACATAATAAATTAAAAAAAAATGGGGATTTAGATTGGATCTCAACTATCTAATGGATGGTAAATATCCAATCTGGATCTCCACCAGTATGAACTCTCCATCATCAAACACAACAACAACACTAAAATAGTAACATGAACTCTCCGTTATCACCAGCCATCACCATAACCCAACACTACAACATCAAACAGAAACAACAACATAACAAAAAAAAAAAAAAAAACCAAAGATGAACCACAAATAGAGACCCAGTTCGGTTACGGTGGAGGTGAACAACAAACCACAAACCCAATGGTGAAGACCACGGCAACAACAACGCCAATCATAACTATAATGGTGGAGAAAGCGAACGGATCTCCAACAGTAAAGACCCGATTCGGGTCTTCATTGGGTTTCCACTGCTAGAGACCCAGTTCAAGTTTCCAATGGTCTCTGACATTAGAGACCACCAATGATGGAGACCACTGTGGTCTTCGGTGGTCTCCATTATGCCACCACCGTTGAACCTACTATATCACCGCCGTTGATCCTACCTGCAAATCTGATCAGAGATGGAGAAAGAAGAGGAAAACAGAAGAGAGAGAGGAGTTGAGAGTTGAGAGAAATTTTTTTTGTAATTCTTATGTAGAATATAATTTTTTTTTTATTTTTAATAATTTTATATTTAATATTATTTATTTTGATTTTTATATTTTGATTAATGTTTCATTGCATTCCCATTTTTGTCTTTGGAGTCAAACGATCAATCATGTCAATATGATAGAGTCTATGACCGTTAAATGTATTGTCTTCATTTTGCACGTCTTTAGGGAATGCGTCATTTCGCATATCTTAAGGGAATGCATCTTTTCGCACACATTTGAGGAGTATTTTGACTATTTATATTAATGTTAGAAAATATTTTAGATAAAAATAAAATACTAGATAGCAGAAATGGTATATTTTCATATGTTTATAGGTTTGATCGGATTTTTCCTAACTTTGTAGACACATTGAAAACGTCTGAAAGGAGATGCTCATGATATGCTTGCTTTAAGGTACCGTAGACAAGTAGTTGAATTATTAGACTCCCACCAACCATAAGCATTCATGGATCCATTATCCATAAATTTGTCCACGCATTTAAAACGTTTAAAAGGAGATGCTTATGATGCTTGCTTTTCGGTAAAGTAGACAAACAGCTCAATTATTAGGCGGCTTCATTTGTACGGAAGCCAAACAAATTTTTGCATAATGGGAGATAAAAGAGTAAAAAATAAAATATTTGCAGAAGATGGTGAATTATTGTGTGTACGTACATATATATATATATATATAAGTTGCTGACAATGACAACAATAGACCCCATCAAGGCCGTTACAATAATTAATAAATTTTTTGAAAAATAATTGTAAGTAATATTATAATTGTTTTTTGTATGATACTAGAGTATTGAACAGTATCGAAAGTGGCACTGACTATTAAAATGAGTACTAATAGCATTAAAATAATATTTAATATTTTTTAAAACAAAACTACATCTCTCCATACAATAATTCGGGTGAGTAGACAGCTTGTCCGAACTATCTCAATTCATGCAAACTTTCTAAAGTCAAAGAATTGCATTTTTAGTTATGAATATTCCAACCAATAGACAAGAAGAAAAAGCACGGATTTAAAAAAATAGTATTGAAAAACTGAATTGGGTTCTTTTATCACTTCTCTAAATAATTATTAATTTGTGTAGGAATAACAATTCACTAACTATTATTCCTACTTGAACTAACAGTAATTCGAGAGAATATTAAAAAACTTAATTTAATTTTTCAGAATTATTTTCAAAACTCTCTTTTTTTGTGTTAGAAAGAAAAAAAAAAAAAAAAATCCCTTTTTAGTTTGAGCGAGCATCAATATGAGAGGTGACTTGAGTAACCGAGACCAACGACAAACGAGCGAGAACAACAATAAGTGAAAAACATGAGTGAGACAATGAGTTAAAAAGAGTGATTTGGTTTAACAAGCTCAGAGAGGAGAAGAGAAACATGTTGATCTAAACAAAACTCAAAGAAGAGAAATAGAGAATAAAAACATGTAGTGGGTGAATTCTACAATATGTTGACTTTAAACGAGTCTCATCGGTCAATTTTCTTGGAACCTAACAACTTGTGTTCTGCACAAATCAAACAAAGAGAACCCAGGTGATCTTGACACCGGTGGGGTGCCAATCATAGACATTTCGACGCTTGAGTCAGTAAACTAATCGTAATGTACCAGAGTGCAGTAATGGTAAAGTGTTGTCAGACTGGAGGGAGTGTGCCGGAGAAGGAAAAAGACGAAAGACTATTGAAGTCTTGACCTGAATACCGGAGTAAGTAGGAACACTAAGATATTGAGTATCAACGGACCAAAATTTCGCATAATAGAATAGTGCAAGTAAATCATGAATAGTACATTAGGTAAGTTCTGAGGAAAGAAAGGTCGGTTACAATGGATACAGTTAAATATTAAGTTTTTCCTGACCAAAACCCTTCTAGACATGTACTTTTATGTCACCAAACTATACCTATCACAGAAGAATTCTAAATCTAGAGTAGAAAAATAAAGACACAAGAGAGAAAAAGAGAAACCTCAAGTGGTTTATAAGAGATGAGCAAAAGAGGTTGGGATGCCCCATTCCTTCTAATGAAACTTCTATTTATAAGTGGAAAATGTGTCATGGAAACTTATTGTAGAGTAAATACAATATCTGTTACAGAGTAAATGTCATGGTTAATGATATGTTGGTTATAAAATAAATATTATGTCGGTTAAAGAGTTAATGTAACTTCCATTATAATTGATTTAAACTCATGCATTAAGAGCAATCAATCCTCATTTAAGGAAATATACCTTATTTGAGCCGGATCAACCAAGTTGTTGGACTATCCTCTTGTAACATGCATTGGGCCATTAACGTGGGTCAATCGGCATATTGGGTCAGTCTATTCCAACTAGCTTCGGACTTACATTTTAGGTTTGAGAATCTTTAATCACTACAAAACATTCTAATAATAAAAGGTAAACTTGATAATTCACATATTTAAGTACCATTATATAACTCATTTTACTAGTCTAGTTTTATTTTCCAAACTCCTCATAGTTTAGTGCCATTACATGAGATTATCTCCATTGTAATTTTAAGAAATCATAAATTTCAATTTAGAATTATATACCAATTAATTTGTAATTAGAGTTTCACTTATTTCTTCTCTTACAATGTACTTAAAATTTTGAAGATGTAATATGTTGATGGTGCACATGATTGGCAAATGAATGATACCCATGTCTAGATGTACGTTTCTTTGTTTAAAGGCTATTACACAAATGATACCCATGCAGAGGTGAAGCCTTAGTGCTCCTCTTCCAACTTTGATTCTCACATCTTCCTTCACCTCCGCACACCCTCCAAACTTCATCCACCAATCCTTCCACCAAATTTTTTGGAGGTAAAGTTTGTAAGAGGGGAAAAAATGATACAAAAGCTCGAACTCAAAAGATGTCTATGAAGATTCATGAGTTGTATTTTTGACTCTCTATTTTTATTTGTAATATCTCTATTTAATATAAATATTGTATATACATTTGTGTTGTGATTATGATAGATATTAATTGATATTATTAGATTTGATTGTTATTTTCTTAAGGATGATTTGTCCATGCTGAGTAGGGAATTTATAACTTAATACTTATATGTGATTGGTCATCATAAGTATGATTTGAGGTTGTGTGTTAAGACTAGATGGAATGACACATTATATGCTTAATAAAATGCTTGTCCTAGATTTATGAGAGGAAAATTGGTTGTTGGTGTGATAGTGGGGTTGACCATGAGTTACTTGAGTGATAGCCGAGTACTCTTATAAATATAGACTAATCAACTTAAGTAGTAGATTATCTTGGATTTAAAACATGAGCTCTTATTTATTCGATAGCTATTGAAAGATATGTGTCGGTAGATAAGGGTATGTTCAATGCATTATCAGAAGAGATGTATTGAGATACTAATGATAAACTAGCAACAACACAACTAATATATCTTCAATACTATGATAATTAATATCTATGGTTAAAAGAAAACTAGAATCCCAATACCTTTTACTTCCTTATTTTCATCTAGTACTAGTTTGATAATTGATTCTCACATTCCTATGGAAACAATCTCGCAACCATTATGTGACATCTATATGATTCGTGTGCTTGCGAGATTTATTATTTAAAATGGGTATTAAAAGTAACCTATAAGTTTTCAAAAACTTGTTGGTTACTTTTTAGATCATTTTTATCTTTTCCTCAAAACTATTCATATGGGAAGATGCCATTAATCATATTCATATTTGAGTACACTTTGGTGAAACAAAAAAACTAATAACTAAATGGGGAAATTTCATTTTTGTTCTTGAGGTATTCGAAAACTAGTCAGGATTTTAAAAGTCTTTTGAAAATAGCTCTCATCCTCTCTAAGGTTTTGAAAACATTTAAGAAAAAGTTTATCCAGTGAATCAACTGATGGTCAAACCAAATAAAAATAAAATAAAAAAGACTCAATTACCTCTCACCACCTAAAATGACTATTTTTCTCCTAATAAAACCAAAATATTACAATGTCATTCGATCAATAAAAAAAATTAACATATGTACAATAATATGATTATTTTTTCAAAAAAAAAATTATGATTTATAGAAAAAACAAATCATTTTTTTTTTTTTAAAAAAAGTTAGATCGTTCAAAAGATATGAAACTTTTGGTTTCATATCGTTTGAATGATTTGGTAGTCTTTATCGCTTTCTCCCTCCTTTCTCCCTCTGCTTCTATCTCTTTATCGCTCTTCTCTATCATATTCGCTTCTTGCTGAAGGTTGTTGGGTTGGTGTTTGAGGTATAACTTGACAGATATGGTGTTTAAGGTCTTCTGGATTTGGGCTAATAGATGTGGTTGTTGGGTTAGAGTTAGTGGAGGAGTTAATAGGTCTTCTAGTGCTAGTGGAAACCGATTTGGTTATTTTTGGTGATAGTGTTTTTTTTTTTTTTTTCATTTTTTCTGTTCAACAAGTGGTGTTGTCTTCGGGTTCAAACCTATATTGGTAAAAGGAGTTTTTTTTTTTTTTTTTGGATTGCTAGAACCTAGATGAACATCCTAGGTTCAAACCCAAATATAGAAGATCTGGGATACCCTGATCTTAACCTTCTGTTATTTTTTTTTTCTTAAGAAAAAATTGTTTACCTTATTAAAACATCTAAGTTCAAATCCAAATTTTCATCTATGTTCAAACCCAAATGTTGAAAATGTGGGTTACCCGAATCTTGAGATCTAGGTAACTTGGAACTGCAACCCTTATTATTATTATTATATTATTTAAATTTGTTTGCTTAATTAGAATATCTGGGTTTGAACCTATATGCTAAAGATCTAAGTACCCAAATCTTCAACTCTATTCAAAAAATAAAATAAAAAAATTTTGTTTTCTTAATTAAGTTTAATCTCCACATCTTTTACATTTTAAGATTTTCACTAATTAATTGGTGCATTTTTAATTAATTAATTATTTACTTTTTAAAATTTATTTTAATGAATTTATTTATTTTTTCATTTTAATGTTGGTCACACACGTGTCATCATAAATATTTTTGCGAAATATCAAAAATACTCTTCTCACCTAGACTTTACATTTCTTTTAACCGTTAATTAACTAATAAGAGAGACTTTTTTGAAGTGTTTTCAAAATCTTAGGGAGAATGAGAGCTATTTTCAAAAAATATTTTTCCTATTATTCTAGGATGAAAATGAAATTTTTCCTAAGTTAGAAATGGATATAAAAACAAATACACCTAATCAAGAAGTACAGAAAGACTTGAACTTCTGCCAAAAAAAAAAAATACAACCATTGGACATGGCCATACGAAGTTATATCTACTAGGTCCTACCTCTCCTGTTTGATAGTTGATAGATACTACAAGGTGAAGTGTTTGGACCAAATTTAGGTACATTATGTTCATACATGCATTCATAAATAATGATGTCTCTTGTGATTGAATTCCTCTAGTATTTCAGTTGTGAATACTTCTCATTTTCCATGACAAGAAATCTTGTGATTAACCACAGGTGACACATATGAACAGAGTTTTTCACGTGTACATGCTCGCTTCAACTAACTTTTAAACCATCTTCAACCAATTCCATTAAAGCTCTGAACATCAACAATTTAAATATAAAAACGAAACCACGTGTTGTGTAGAACTGTCAACATTAATTTTGCAGACATGACACGCTAACTAGATTTGAAGTTGTACGGAATTCACTGTCTAGTCAATCATGATAAGTAATATTGTACGGAATTTACAACTGTCGGTCGGAAAAATGTATCGTAAAAAAGAAAAAAGGGCCTAGGCCCAGGAACTTTGGTTAGAAGTGTACCCCAAGATATTTTGTCTGCTGAATTGTTGTGTATAGCTTCTCGTTGAAACCCTTTCAACTTGGAAAATTAAACAGATGGCAAGTTTATGGACCCATAACCAAATAGTGACTGCCCACACACCGTGGAATCTCTTACTGGGAGACCACCCAAATTTTTCAGAGAGGAACCCAATATGATAAAATGATCATTTGATTTTTTTTGTTTTTGTAAAATAAGATTGTTTGAATTCCTGGATTAAACTGCTACACTGCCAATTTTGCTGCCTATGCTGGCTCCACAGTTTCGCTCAGGATATCAGCTACTCTTGTCAATGTTCTAGGTTAACACAAATTCAATTCTTAACATAATTAAATGTTAGTAGTTTATTTGTTTGAAATCTTAAAACTGGATTATTTTTGTTTATTTGTTTTTGGATGTATAAACTAGTGTACTTTATTAAACATTCTATTACTTTAGAAACTTTGGAAATTAGTTCGATTCATGATTGAGATTATCCTATCTATTTTTTATAGCAAAAATATTTTTTTTCCTTAAAGAACATAACTTTTTATCTTAGATTGAATCTAAAACTGTTTTTGAGTACCATCTTAAAGATTATTTTTTCCAAAATCTTGAAAAGAAGGAACCTTTTTTCTCTTTTCTTTTTTATTTTTATTTTCTCTTTCTGAGAACAAAAAGAAGGAAACTTTTCTTCTTTATTTATTGAGTCACAATATTTTCAGTCCACTAAAATTGTATGCACACTCCGTTTGTAGACACACCCTATTAAAGATTGTTATAAAAAATTACAAATTATAATTAAGGGAAGTTGCACAAACCGCCGGTGACATTTGGTAATATAACACTCATATAGAATATTTGCTTTTAATTGCATTAAGTTCCTGTACCATAGGTGGTCAACTGGTAAAGTTAACCACTTACCAACTCGTTCATATAAGAAGTCAAAATTGCCCCTTAACAATGATTTGTTTACTTTAATTAAATTTCAGATGAAGAGAGAAATCGATCCATCCATTTATCCAACATCAATTTATTTATAAATAGAATAATTGCTTAAAATTTTATTATTTATTTTATTTATTCAATTAATAAATGGTAAAAATAAACAAATCTTCTGCTATTATCGGACAACCCAATCAATCCCAACCAAAAACCATTAAAATCAAACCCAACTCTTCATTCTTCTTCTAAGATCAAATCCTATATTTCAACAAATTATTATATCAATTTTTAAACAAAAAACAAAAATAAAAAATTGGAGGTTTGCTCCTTTAGAGCTCCATCAATGGAGCAGACCTCCATCAGTTCTAATCGAGTGGCGTAACCCCATGGCTTCACTATGAAGCATTGACACCACTCCTTCTCTGACTTCGGTCCTCCAACGTTGCTTCTTAATGGAGGTTTGTTCCATTGGTCTTCATCTATATATACATAAAAAATTTCATGTTGGCTTTCACCCTGTTGCTCATACTTTTTTCATTTGGATTTTTTTTCTTTTTATTTATATAATTTTTTTTGGATCTTTCAATGGTGGAGCATCCATTAGTGATGTGTTAGTGGTTAATGATGATGAACTAGATGAGTATTTAGACGATGAACTGGATGGGTTTTTAGATGATGAATTGATATGGAAAATCTGAGAGTTATGATGAATTATGATATACTAATGTTGAAGTTTTGATTTTTTGTGAAGTTGATTCTGGGTTTGATGATAAAAGAGGATGATTTTTTTTTTTTTGGGTTATTATTATATTTAATTAATTAATAATATAAATATTTTATACTTAAGAAATATTTATATAATTATCTAAATAAATATTTTATTTGATTGTTGTAGATCGAATTTGTCTCTGGAGTTGATTGAAGGACTTCATGTAATTGAAGAACTAAGGAATTTGATTTATTCTGGAGGAAGAACAACTCTTTGATTTGAGTTTTGTTAAAGCTATAGAAACAACTATTTTTATTGAAGATTGGGTTGGTGAGCCGGGACACTAGGTTCATGATATGAGATTTTAAAGCTCTAGGTTAAAGAACAACGAAGAAAATGATGAGCAATATAGATATATATATATATATACATATTTATTTAATTTAAATAATGAAATTAATAGGGGTAATTTGGTCTTTAAGTTAAAAGAAGTCAATTAACTGTCGACCACTAATGGCAGGGGAGTTTAGTATAATTAAAAATAAATGTTTCATATGAGTGCAATATTACTAAATGTCATGAAAGATTTGTGCAATTTTTTCATATATAATTATGACTTACTTACTGACATAAACTTAGTATAGTGGTGTATAAATAGTTTGAAAGGGTGTAAATATTGACACTCTTATTTATTTGTTTGTTTGTGGGTTGTTTCCAATCAATGCTTAAAACTTTACTTTATTCTGATTTTTAAAATTATTTTCTGATGACAAAATAAAACAATCCTTTGCCATTTAAATATAATTTACGTTGACATAATTAATAGTTATTGGATTTAATACGTGCACGTAGGCTGCTTCAGATTGGAGATATATACACACATTGGAGATATATATATATACACACACACGTCAAGAATCTTCTCCTCCTGTTTATATTACCATAAAACTCAGTCATTGTTGGACAATTGCGAGTGAACTTGAGTTAATCAGTGTGTTTGGATGTCAAGTGTGTGAATAGTAGAAGAGTGGTGGTATTTACACCCACTAAAATGGTAAGTACACCCATTTTGCAAGCACAACCCATTAATATTTTTTTTTTAAATTATAATATAAAGTTAAAACTCATTTAATATGAAAAGTTTTATTGTTTTTAATTTTATTGTATCATATAGTTTAAAATAAATTTAACTTAAACTATTATTGAAATAAATATTTTGTTAATAAAATATGTGATGATCTATACTTATTAAAGATGCACACATATAATTTTAGAGCTCTAGTAGAAATTGGTCGAGGGTTATACCCAAACAAACAATTCACCCAAGAGCGGCGATACTTGCATCCCTTTAAAACTGTATGTACTCCCCTAATTTTATATTTTTAAAATTTTGATATTACGCTTAAAGTAGATTATTATTAATTTTTTTTGCAAAATATATTATTAATTTTGACAATTTATTTTTCAAATTTTATAAATTACTAAAATTTAAAATATAAAATAAATATTATATATATAAATACAAAAACCTAGATGCAGTAGTTTGAGGAGGAATAGGAAGGTTTCTCAAGATAAAAGATTTGATGGAGAAGCGGCTTGGATGGAAAAAAACGAAAGAGGCAACAACTTCCATATGAAACTAAGGTGAGTGGTTACTACGCATCTCTGAATTAATTTTGCAACCTCGTGCTCACCTGAATGGCTTGTAGCTGCAATGCCCAATAACAGAGTTATCACACCTCCTCTTCCTATATTATTTTTATGGAGCAGAATTTAAAAAGGGAAACCCTAATTGGAGGCGAGCTTGGTCAAAATTGAGGGTTTTGAGATGGCCACGAATACCAAAAACAGATGATGATGATGATGATGATGCTAACTGCTAAAACCCATTTCATGTGCACCACCAAAACTTTAAGTAGCCTCCATTAGAAAATCAAGGCTACTGCACAATACTTTTTTTTCTTTGTTATTATGTTTTAAATTAATTATTTATAATTTATTTATTAATAATATTATATAAAAATGAAAAGAAAGGGCATATTTCGTAATGTGTAGGGTGAATTTACAAGACATTACCTACTAAACTATTTTAATGGGGCTGCACAAACAAAATGGGTTTACATAGGATTTTTAAGGGGTGTAAACAAGGACAGTGTTAACCCAATAACCTATCAACCCATCAAATCCATGACCCAAGCCTAAGAATACTAACCATCAATTGTCTACCTTTTTGATCATATTGCCCAGCCCAAGTTGAAATCATTATATGATTAAGAGAGAATAGCTGAATTGGCAGCCAGCTACCAGCAAATGAAGGCAGCTATCAGCTGCTAGGGGTGGTGGTGGCAAGAGACAAGGAAAGGTGGGGATTGCCAAGACAGAAATTGATTCAAAGAAGAAGAAGGAAATCTAGAAAACTGAGAAACACAGAGGAATAGAAGCAGCAAATAAGAAAGAATAACAGAGAGGAGATTCTTGAAAAAAAATAACAGAAGAGAGAGAGAATCCAATATATTAAGATTTGAGATTATTTATAATATTAGAATAATAAGTTGTACTTCGAGATTGATTTATAGAAAATTCAAACTATTAGATTGGAATTATTTTTTGAGATTATTTATAAAATGTTTATATTTTGAGAATTCAATTAAGTAGTATTAGATAAATAAAAGGTAAATAATCAATCTTTGAAATGAGAACTTGTGGATTATACAAGTATTTTTAGATAGAATCTAAGATATTAAGATACGAGTTACTTTGATATTTATACATTCACTGTATTTTCAATAGGAAAATATAACATTTATTCATATTTGAGATGAGAATTCATAAAAGAGTCACATAAGTACAGTTCATTCAGACAAAAATTTTTTTTTGAGAAATATTTAGACAAATTTTAAACATAGTTAATTACTATGTTAGATTATTGAATTCAAAATATTGGTCTTTATAGCCTTCTCTACACATGTGTACATGAAATTAATTGCTTTGCACATGCGTCCAGACATCATTGCTTATCTGAGCAATCATTCACTTGCTCTATAAGTGCAATCAAAATTCTTATGCGTAAAGGTGAGATATTTTTCTAGTGCCAATTTGGCGTAAATTTATATATGAATGAATTGGGCTATCATTATGTAGGGGTTTGATAAAACAATGCAAAGATTATCACAAAGCCTTTTGTTGATAAAATGAAGATTGATGAACACCGCAGTTATCTTTCACTCTGTCGGATGGATTGCACATTTTTCAATTGTTGAAACTGCATCTATCTAACGCCTCACTAGATTTCAAAGCTTTTCAAATAAACTGAATGTTACTCTTACTACAGAATTATACAGCTGCTTTATAGGAGTGATTATATTCAAATAGATTCAAAATTGAAGCAAAATAGATCAAGATTTAAGAAGAAATTAAAGTAATTTAAAGTAAATAATTATTTACATAATCTACATTTTCTGCTTAATAATCATAGGATATTCATTCTGACACAGAAAGTAATCATAAAAACACCAAACGCAGCATATATATCAATATAAATTACCATTATATAAATATATTTTTTTCTCAAATTTTCTGAGTTATTAATCAATTCAACTCTAACATCTCTTATGATTTGGTAAAATTAGTCAAGCTCAAAATTCGCTCACAACCAGGATTTTAGCAAGGACTTAATTTTCATTTATAAAATAAGAATTTTATTTAAGAAAACATACATTGTTTATTAGTACATAGCAAATCATAAAAACATCACATAGTAAAACAACTCCTCCAAAACAGCAACAAGCTTCAAGCCCTTGGCATTCAAATGGCAGCTTCTCTCTAGAAAATCTAGATAGAAATGCTGTAGGGAACTCCTTTTCCTGTCACACCAGGCTTAGAAAATGGCTTCAGGAGCTCGTAAGGCATCATGCCAGCTCCATTTCTGTTCTTCAACTCCGGGTTTGCATTTCTATCATCAACAATCCCTTCAAACTCCTTCAACCTTCCACTGAACCTTTCAAATGCAGCATTTATAACCGGATCTTCTTCCCATGACGGTTCCGCTACATCACCTAAATACTCCTCGTCCGGTGAATGAGTCGAGAGAGTATCCAAAACAGCCATGACTTTTGTGGCTTGAATCTGTGAAGGTAAGCTATTTAAAAGCACATATTCAGGTTTTTCCATGAAGAGCTTCCAGTTTTCCGCAGTTGGGTCCTCATCAGGCATGTTGGTTCTGGTAATGGTGGGCCTGTTAGGGAAATAGCCTCCGTATGTGTACTGGCCAAAGTTCACAGCTGCATGGTGTCCGGAGGTCACCCAAACTATGGTTGTTATGATCTCAATCAAGTCTTCATTGGTTTTCAACACAGGCCACCATGGTTCATCCTTCTTGTCACCATGTCCAACGTTCTTGATTTCAGACCACCATGCTTGGAGCTCTTTGTCCGACTCTACAAGGCTTGGGTTGGGGTAGTAGTGGTTAACATAATCCGTAACCCACTGTTTAATGAAGTCCCATAGTACTAGACCATCACTTGCATAAGGGTGGTCTTCAATTGTCAGCTTTAAGCCGTTTGGAGCTGTTGGATCTTCAACAGCCAATCCCCTGGTTAGACAAACAATAAAAAACAATCAAATATAAGATTAGGAAAAGAAATGAAACTCGAAGATATGCATTTTAATTGTTTTTAATTTCGAAAACAGAACTTTGGAATTGAATCTGGGAAGGTAGTGATTGAGTTATTACCTGCTAATGAGGTCTTTGGGAAGTGCCTCCAGGTCGAACCGCCACACCTTATCGTAGGCATAAGAGCTGAGCTCTGTAGAGTACTTGCCAGGAGAGAACGTACTCTCAATGACTCCACCAGCATTGATTAGAAGCAGTCGAGCTAGAGCATTGATCTCCATTGTGTACCTGAAATGAGGTTTCAGCAACCTGTATATTGGATGCATCGCGCTAAGTTTGCCGATTGGCTGCGATTATGTAAGGCTCTGTGCAGCAATGAGTTCTCAACCTGCAAAGGAAATAGAAGTGCACCAACGTTAATGCAGATAAATAGTTTGCTCAATTAGAAAGCTGATTCCTATCATCTGATCAGAGAGGATGTCACTAAATTGTGGGTTTTAAAATTATAAATATTGTCTCAGCCTTTATAATAGGTAAATAATGGTTTGGTTGATGAATTCTAGATATTACCGTAATTTTAAATTCATATAATTCTATTAATAGATTATACATATAGACCCTGTAAATATTTTGCTCTTAAACTCAACAATACAATCCACGGCCCACGGGCTGAGGCTCTAAATGAAAAAAGCACGATAGCACTTGGGAATATCGATTAGATTATAAAATCTTCATAATATAATATATTTAAAAACATTAATAGTATAATGATATGAGAAATTGAGAGAATCTTAAATGTACCAAGTGCATTATTGACTATTGCACTCGATCGAAGATGTGAGTGTGTGACAAAAAAAATTACATGTGTGTCACATCTGGCCAATCAATTATTGGTACCATTAGTATAGTGTGACCTTAAACTAGGCAAGTACCAAACATTTTAAGTTCGAGAGGAGGGCATACCAGTGACTGACAAGTTGGTGATAGCCAGAATCATGAACTAGGACATGAGCTTTGGCAAATTCCAAAGCCAGCACCCGGTGGAGTGCCAACTAGGTGTGTAAACTCTTCTCCACTGTGGCTTGCCATCAATTGGTGGCCTAGTTAACTCGATAGCTAGTGGTCTCAGTGTGCCATCTGGGTTCAGGAAGATATTGTACGAGATCCATAGAGGGTTGTGCCTTTGAGGTCCCTGACCTTTTTCACATATGGTAGAAAATAGGTCATGGTAATCTAGGATGAACAACTTCTTTTGTTTGAGAGCCTGCACAAAACCACAATTTAAAAGGCTTAGTTGTTGTCAAGTGCACCAGGTTGAATTGAGATTAGATGAATTCCAATCCAATACGATGTCTGGTTGAGACACAGCTACTGGATGTCCCAAGTTTGTGTCTCAAATAGTCCTACAATTTTTAGTCTAATTTTTAGTTTTTTTTTTTCTCTTTTTCTTTAATTTATGTTTATATTAATGTTAAAATATTTTAAAAATTAATCGTATATATTTTCTATTACATTATTTTTAAAATTATATTTCTAATATCAATTAAAATAAATATTATTATATTTAAAATTCATTATATATTAATTTTATTATTTTCTTAAAATAATTTGAAATTTTATATTAATTAAAATTAGTTTAAACAAAATTGGGACCAAATTTATTTTTAATTATATTTTTTTAAAATTAAGTAAAAGTAATCTTATTTAATTCAAAATTAATTTGTTTATTTAATATAATCTTATATTAATCAATCTCACATTGTAAACACATAAAACATAATTATTTTTAGTCTAATTCTAAACTATACCAAACAAGAGATAGTTAATGCTACTTTTAGTTCAATTATGTACTACATCAAACATATTACAGCACAGTTCAGTCTAGTTCTATCTTATTATATCTAATTAAATTTAGTTTCCGTTAAATAGTTCAATTCTATCATGTAAATTAAACATCTCATATGTGTACAATTAAATAAAATATTTTGAAAAAATAATTTTTGTGGATAAGAATTTTTTTTTATTTTTTCATTTTCTTAAAGTATCATTTGCATATAGAATCTAATGGATTGTTTTTTGAAAATAATAATTATTATATTATTATCTTACTGATTGTAATCATGTAGTAATTAGCAAAAACTAAAGTTACTTTTTATTGAACTTTGATTAAGAAGAATTTGATTAACTTGTGTTCTTATACGAACAATAATTAACCTCATCTGTATAATTCAAGAATCAGGGGTTATGATACCTCTTCCACTGTCATGAAACCTCTGATTTCTCGCTCGATAATTTCTGTAGTAATCGCTGATTCTGTGGACCATAGGTTTCAGGGTCAAGTGCACTTTTCAGTGGCCATTCCTACAATAGTTAGGACAAATAAGAAATGGGTCATTCTTCAATGCATTAGAGAAAAAAAAAAAAAAAAAAGGTTTGGAAATGTTAATTAATGAGATAAATGATAATTAAACTCATCCCAGTGATAATTTAATATCTAGGACTGGTGGTCCTAAAAAAATTAATGTATCAATAAGAGACAAAAAGTATGCATAGATTTGGTGGCTACCGTGATTAATCGTAAACAATATGGATTGAGGCCAGCTAGGGTCTGTCGAGCAAATTCCTCATCTCTAAACCAAAAGAATTTGTCTCCTGCAAATGAAAAGATCCGAAAAAGCTTGTGTAAAAGCATTGATCATTATCTTACAATAGAGGAAGTTAGATCTCCTGCTAAATAATTTAAGCTCCATATCTTTTTAATACAGTACTACTATGCAGATACCCATGTCATGTAAAAAAGTTTTATATTATTTTTCTTTTTTTCTTTTTTTGAGATGAATTATTTTTCTTTCAATATGTTAAATTAGTAACTTCATTGAGAATTAAGGCTGCATAATATAGAAAGAAGGGGTTCTTACTGTCCATTGCATCAGGGGTCTCGAAGCGCAGAAATGTTTTCACCTGTGTCACGAACTGACTTGATTAATCTAGGAATAACTGTTGTCAACCCTTTTTGCTTTGTTGAGGCAAGTTAACTCCTTCATTGAAGAGAGTGTCAATAGCTGTAAAGTATGGAAACCCTCGTTCAGAGTCGATAATTGTGCTTTCTAAGGTAGGTATCAAGCCATGCAATGTTGAATAAAGGTGTCTTGGCTCCAAAAGATATTGTTTTTATCCCAGAAAATGATTCATCTGCGGGCACCATAGTTTAGGATAGCCCTTGTCCTCTGAGGATGGTATCTGCAATGGTAACAGTTGTTAATTATCATATCAAAGAAATCATTTATAACTAGGTAGTAATTTGCCTTAAAAAAAAAAAAAAAAAAAAAACTAGGTTGTAATTATTTAATATCAGATAAAACATTTAATTATATATAATTCTTGACATGATTTTTATCATATAAAAAAAAAAACAGTTAGTGTAATGTGCATGAATAGTTATTATTATTATTATTATTATTTGAATAAACAGTCCTTAAAGCCCTTCCATGAGAGAGAATTGATTTTATGACCTCTTACTAGAAGTACAGTTCTATTATGGCCAAGGGTGGGCATGGTTATACATGTCAATAGAACAAATCTGGATCCTATTAGACACCCATAGAGTTCAAATAATTTATTCTTTTTTAAGCCCAGGCAAATTTCATAAAACGTTTTAGAGGTTGATGAATTACAAAATTTCCCAAAAACCCATTGAATTTGTCTTTATTTTAATTAATGTATACCTTTCTTACAACGTGGGCGTCCAGTTCTACAACGTCTAGGATAAGGATGTTCTTTGCCTCCAAGCACCGGCCGTGCTAAATTTTGGGTCACTATCTGGATCTCCAAGGTCATTATACACATCATAATCATATATCCGATCATTACTTTGGCGTCTTCCCTCTCCACCTTCCCTGCAATTTCGCCAACATCCTCACCTCTCACCGATCCAATCCATTTGGTGTTTGAGATGGCAAGTAAGACTGATTTAAAAAAAAAAAAATAAAAAACTATCTCAAGTCAAAATTTGAATTCGTAGTATGTTAAGTGCACTCTAGGATAATGATTCAAAAACTTAATGAAAAAACTCTCGTTTTTATTCTAATCATATGTCGATATAATCCTACGTGTTTATTCTAATACATCTTATTAGTTGAAGTATTGAAAGTTAACCTTAACTAAACGAAGATAAAAAATCGTGAAAGTTGCCCCATAACACAACCTAAATTTTCGTCAAATAATGAATACTAGTTTAGTACATAATTAATAAACTTGGTGTACTTATAGTTGACCTTGCTAGTGAAGAAGACTCGCTTGTCTTTGTTGTCGTACTTGGAGTGAATCCAGGAGTCACATGATATTTTTATCGGACCATTAGGGAACCCTTTAGCACCACATCCTTCAGGAAAAACTCTTTGCGGTGCTCATTCACCACGTAAATGGCACCCACTTCCCCGAAATCGAGTGGAACCTTGAAATCCGCTTTGTATACGATGTCAAGTGCTCTCCCTGTCCAAGATGTCTCTATACGCATAATCTTTCACCGTTTTCTTCTCTAATCCTGTATCTGAAATAATGTAAAAATAATCATTTAACAAGGATTATATTTTAGTACTGTGCTGAAGGATATACTTAATGGAAGTTCATTATTGGAGAAAAGTTAAACAAAATGGATTTTAATTTGCACCCACGGGGTGCAATCAAAATCATTGTCTTTGTAGAATAATATTAGAGTAAATTACACTAACTACCCTAACTTTATATTAAAATTGCACTCCACGCTAATATAGATTTAATTACACTAATTTCATTCATTAAACTATTGCCTACGGTTGATCATCTTAAATTTAATAGTTAAAATGTAATTACTTTTCTATCCCCAGATATAAATTTACCCTTAATATTTATTCTTACTTCTTAAATAATTAATTAATTAATTTTAAGAAATTATGGTTTTCGAAAATTTAGTTTTGTTTGATTCATTAATTAATTGAATTTTAACTTAATGTTATTAAATTTGATTCAATATGATATTGGATTGAATAAGAGGATTTGGAATGTGCCGGTGAAGAAAAATCCCTTTTTTAATCAATTAATATTTTTGTTAAAATTAATTAATTATTATTTAAAAAAACAAGAAGATAAATCTTAAGGGTAAACTTATCTTTATGGGCAAAAACATAACTATAATTTAACCATTATATTAACGGTGATCAATCATTAGTCAAAGATTTATGAGGAGTAGTGTAATTACATCATATCTTAGGGTGGAGTGGCAATTTCATAGAAAGTAAGAGGAGTAGTGGCAATTTTACCCAAAAAATTATATGTGAAGGAAATATATACATATATACACATATATATAGTGTTTTTATAATCAGAATGTCTTAACTTTAAAAAGTTAGGACAAACCAATCAAATTCATTCATTCCATTTCGAATTAAATAGAGAACGAATTTATTTTAGGAGAAAGAATACAAGGATGAATTTAATTGGTTCGTCCTAACTTTTTAAAATTAAAACGTCCTGATTATAAAATCACTATATATATAAATGGTTTTATCATACAGAACCTCCTACACTTTAAAAAGGTTAAGAAACAACCATTAAATTTATCCATTATAGTATCTATCATAAAATAAATTATCTCTCATATTTAATTCAAATATAATAAATCAATAGATGAATTGATTGATTTATCATAACCTTTTAAATTAGGTTACACTTATAATAAAATCACTATATATAAATATATATATATATATATATATATAAAGGGCACCCCATTTTCGAATTTTTATAAAATAGTGGAAGTACCCACATACAGAAAAAACCACAATACAAAACAAAACGGTGTTAAAAAACAAAAAACAAAAACAAAAACCAAACTCAGTTACTAGATAATTATATGAAGTAAATTGATCTTTCAAACTTTGTAAGAACTCATATATCAAAGAACCAAAGACTCCATATGAAAAGCAATGTAAACGAAAAATTGGCCGAGAGTTTTTCCTCTCTTGAAAACTAAAGAAGGATAGTTGGATCCGACTAAAACCATTCAAACGGTTTTAATACTTACCAGGATCAAGTTCGGCACTAACAAGCTCTACAATGAGGGATCTGCCCAACAAATCCGTTATGTCATCTGTGTCTATGGTCACAATCAGAGATAATACTACCAATAGTTCGTTTAACAGTAACAACTGTCTAACGCTCAAAGATTTCGTGGTGGAAAAAGGATTGGTTATGATTGCTTTGATGTTATTTGAGGAGGACCCAACTCGAACTTTTTGTTGTTTGTTCGAGAAGGGTCTTGACTGAACTTGAAGCAGAAAGCCTGGCCTCGATTTCCATGGAGAAATGGCTTCTCTATTGGGAATAGGGTTTTGGTTGACTGAGTATGGTGATGAACTTGTGGTTTCAACATTGTTTTTTGAAGAAAAAGAAGAAGAAGAAATGGTTGTGACTTGGGTTAATAGAGCCCTCTCCTTAAATAGAAAAATTAAGAGGATAAAAAATTTGAAACGTGATTTTAGTGTGCTTAACTTTTGTTCTAGAGGCGCGGCATGTGAACAAGCTGAGTATCCGAAGTTGGAAAAAGATAAGACTGTTTACATTGATCTAGAGAGAGATTCATTTTGGCAGATAAATTTTATTGGATGGAAAGAAGGTTAGTGTCCATCTGTCTTTTTCTCTTTCTTTTTTTTTTAATTTTTTTTAAATTGGAATTAATTCAAGAAACTATCAGAACCGATTGGGATAAGATAATAATGTACAAGTTGAAAAACTATTCTTATACGGAAGAAATCGACTCATATAAAAGGTAGAGAACAGTCCTACACAAAAGTGAGAGGTCCGTCTACATAAATTGATGGGGGGGAGAGTACTGCTCCGAACATAGAACCATGCCATGAGCCTTTGAGCTACGGCGTTCTTACCAAAGGCGGCGCCAATGCCAGCTATGATCTATGTGTTTTTATTGGACTGTGGAATGTCCTTTTCATTAATTTAACGTTAGTGTTATTAATCTACAATAATTACGCTTCAAAACACTAGTGGGAATACATAAATTAATTTCATTAGGTTAAAAATAATAATAATTAATTAATTTTCGTATGAACAATAAAATGCAACTTGTTATTTAATAATTTTTCGGATCATTAGCAACATAAATAATTTGGGATCATAATTTCCACATTGCAGAAGAGGTCCCTAAACTTACTGTTTATACGAGTAAAAGGAAAATTTGAAAATCCCCTTCACCAAGAAAGAGGAGAACTAAACTAAAATTTTGGGTGTTTGATATCCGTGCATGCTTACCGCTTATTCTTTTGTTGTGATTTTGCGAGTAACAGCATTCAAGGATCTAAGTTATTAAGTTTGTTTTATTGACAAGAAAATTTTCTATGAACGTTTAGTTGATGCATCATTTTAATATTGAAGTGGTTTTTTAAAAATAATATGACATATGAATTTCTCTTTTCTAAAAAAATTTAAAATTTTATAGATTTTAATAACAACATAATACGTAAATATTTTTTAAAATATTTTTTTTGTAGTAAGGAAAGATATCTATATTAAATTTTAAAGAAAAAAAAATGTCACAGGTCACGTTATCATTGGAGGGGTACACCAATATCAATATGACACGTAAATTAAAGCGTTGTTATTGACAGTAAATATATATATTTTTTTTTCTTGAATTTCAAAGTATTAGAACACTATAAAATTATTGCATCAGGAAAGACACATCAGTATATTGGAATTCAAATTGGAATGCACTCAAGATTGTTTATCAAATACTTAAAATATGGATAAATATTTATCAAGTATGCTTTATTGACATTACAAGAAAATCGATTTCTTGACTTTCAAAGTATTAAGAATATGATATATTATTGCATCAAGAAAGACATATCAGTATATTGGAATTCAAATTGGAATGCTCTCTTATTAATAATGTTTGTCAAATACTTAAAACGTGGATAAAATATTTTTAAGATATAAATATATATATATATATATATATAACATTTTACAATAGACACTTAAGTTACTTTGATGAAATCTAATGAATTTTAATTAAATTTGATTATTTTTTTTTTTTTTTTTTGTATAAATGATAAAAATAGTGCAATAGACTTACATAAGGAAGTTGAGAATTTTTTTGCGTTTATGAACTTTTTTTTTTTTTTTTTGAATTTTTGAAAGATAAAAGATTTAAAAAATAAGGTATATATTGAAACCATAGTTCAAAAATATGAAAATTTTTCAAATTTTTCCAAATGTATATTTTAATTTCCCCATAATGGATAAAAATTGTAATTAAAATATATAAAATTACACGAACTTTCATCAAAATGTGCTCATTATAATAGAATAAGAGGGTGCTCATGGGAATATATATATATATATAACAAATCATTTTATCCAAAAATAAATGAACAAATTCGTCTTTACTCATTTTTTTTGTGAAAATTTGTTTTTTAAACCCCTCAAACAAACTATTCCATTCTATATGCAAGCTTACCAAACTACCAGCCGCTCAGATATAAAAAGTGTTATTAAAAACTGGTAACGGATCGATTTTAAATGCACTTAAATCAATATTGGTTTTTATATCTAGTTAAAACCGGTACAGGTTTTTAACACTGGTAGGCTAGGGCAATTGGATAAAATGAGTATATTGTGCAATTAATTTATTTGAAAGGTTGAAACGAGTATTTTTAAAAATGGGACTAAAAACAATTTTTGATATGGTTGTATTGGTATTTTTTGTTTTTTTTTCCCTCCATATATATATACATATATATAGTATATATGTTCCTATAAGAGATACAAATTCCATAGCTATATCATCCAACGGCATGTTTGGTACATGAAATTAGGTAGGATTGGATTAACAATCTCTAACAATCTCACTTAGTCTCTTGTTTGGTGGTGTCCAAGATTAAATAAAACCAATCTTTAGTTATTTACAATTTAAGAAATCTTTTAACAACTTAATAATATTTTATTAAAATATTTTTGGATATTAATTAAAAATTAATATTAACTTCTATTGATGGTTTTATATAAAATATTAAACACATTTACAATTATTTATTATATTTTGTTAAAAATAATTCTAATATTAATTAAAATAACTATTAGCTTATTTATGTTAATCTTAAATAATTAATTATTTTTTATATAAATTAATTTAACATCATATTAATCTATTAATCTCATAGCATCAAACATTGAATATAATTTTTTATTCTAATTTCAAGTTATACAATAAAAATATAATATATTATTTTCAGTTGTAAGCTCAATTGCACCAAATGCATCTAATATTAATTTAGTATAGTCCTAATCCTATAAAAATAATTTAATCAAATCTCATGCACTAAACGCATCATATATAATATTTTGTATGCATAAACACCTAGCAAATCTACTCAAAACTTAACACTTCAGGTTTATATATATATATATTATATAGATATATATAACATTTATTATTACCAGTATGAAAGTCATTCTACTCATCACCATTTTTCAAGGAGGGTTGGTGAGATTTGAACAAATAATAGCAGCAAAAGTTAGCTTCTGACGAGATAAATCTTAAATTTTAAATGTGAAAGGCAAAAACATTTATATGAAACATTGGAGAGTTATTGAATAGGATGGGCTCCTCAGATCAAAAATATTTCTTCCTTTCTCCCTTTCCGTTTTTTTTTTTTTTAAATATATATATATTGACATTCATTAAGATCTCAACAAAATTTGGGAATAAAGAGTTTACATGCGCATAAATGCCAAGAAACATGCCCAAAAAAGGAAAGAGCAAGGTTGGCCAAATTGTGTCTCAATCGATTTCCAAACCTGAAAATGGCTTGATACCTCTGGACACCAACCAACATAAATAAATCTTTAATATAACTTACTAACATATCGGCAATAATTTATCATAGAAGGAACTTGTTGGAGTTCAGCCTGTTATTTCACCAGCATAATGTTCTCAGTCAAAATGACTCTCACCCATACGTATCATAACTCTGAGTCTCCGTACAATTTATTATTCATGGGGAATTATCAAAATCTCCCAACTTTTGGAGTATTCCCGTTTTCCCCCATCTTTTCACCCATTCGCCAAAATCCACCTTCCATCACAATACCGTTAGAAAAGGTGCATTCTGACAGTAACAGGACGTATAATGATGCATTTACCTATGAACTTTTATAACTTGAAAAGATAAATTTGCCTCCAATGCAATGTATAATTCTATCTTCTAAAAAAGTTTATCTCTATAATCAATCCAAGGCAACGTATGAATTTAATTTGTGATTTTAATAATTTAAAATTTTGAATGTACTGACTACGGAAGCTCTCTCTCTCTCTCTCTCTCTCCTCTCTCTCTCTCCTCTCTCTCTCTCTATATATATATATATAACGCTTTACAATCCACACTTTTAAGTTACTTTGATGAAAACTAATGAATTTCAATGAATTTTTATGTTATTTTTGTGTAAATGATAAAAAGATTGAAATAAATTTACAAAAAGAAATTGAGAAATTTTTGGGTTTATAAACTATTTTTTCGAACTTTTTTGAAGATAAAATAGTTATAAAATAGGGATATATTGAAATAAAAAAATAGCTCGAAAATCTGAAAAATTTCAAACTTTTTCCAAATGTGTATGTTAATTTCCCTACAATGCGTAAAAAAATGTAATTAAAATATTTAAAATTTCATGAAATTTCATCGAATGTGCTCATTATAATAAAATAAGGGGAAGCTCATGGGAATATATATAAATATATATCTTTTTTTCTAATACACTATATTCAATGTCTGAATTACCAACCACTAGATTTACTTACTTTCACTTTCTTTGACGTAATCAATTATAATTTATGTTAAATCAATAGCTCTTTTACAATACAGTGACTTAATTAATTTCAATATACTGAGGTGTCAACAATAATTTATGTTCGTTGGCGCCATTCACATTCTTATGTGTGTGTATATATAGATATAAAGAGAGAAAGAGTAATTTTACCATCAGTACTTTCTAATTTTAAAAAATTAAGATAAACCAATCAAATTTATCTATTTCATTATCTTTCTTAAAATAAATTTTTTCTCTCATTTAATTCAAATGCAATAGATGAATTTGATTGATTTGTCCTAACTTTTTAAAATTCAGAGGTACTGATTGTAAAATTATATTATATATATTTGAATTAAATAAAAAATAGAGTTTATTTTAGGAGACAGGATGTAATAGATGAATTAATTGATTTATCCAAACTTTTTAAAGTTAGCAGATACTTATGTTAAAATTATTATATATATATATTTATTCTCTTCGGTATGAAATTCTTTCTACTCATCACCATTTTCAAGGAGGGTTGGTGAGTGAGACATGAACAACTAATAACAATAAAAGTGAGCTTACTGCGAGATAAATCTTAAATTTTAATGTGAAAGGCAAAAACATTTATATGAACAGTTGAGTCATCGAGAGGATGGGCTCCTCTGATAAAAAATTATTTCACCAGCATAATTTCTCATTCAAATGACTCCGTCTCTCGCATCTCTATTTCTTCACCCATTGCCTTTCAAAAACCCACCCACCGTACAATTTATTTATTCGTGGGAAATTATCAAAATCTCTCCCAACGTTTGGGATATTCTCCATTTTTCCCCCCCTTTTGCAATATTCGCCAAAATCCTCCTCCCATCACATAGCGGTTAGAAAAGGTGCATTTTGACACTAGCACGACGTATAATGACCCATTTTGCCCTTGAACTTTACTAATAACATTTTTTAAAGTAAATTTTCTAATAAACTTGACGAGACAAATTGCCCCAAATTTGTACCATTGCACACACAATTCCAACGGTTATAATGCATGGCTATATGTATCTCAGAAAAACATATTACCCTCACATGCAACACACACCATCTTGCTATCAAATTTACTATTTCAAAACACACCTAAAAAACCAAGCAACAACTTACAACAACTCAATTTCTCCACGTCAATTTCAAACAACAAACAGTCATGTAAACCTAAGTATACAAGTCAAAAAATAGCAGCTTACAACAAAACATTCTTCAAACACAGATCACACTATGGAGGCAACATCAAGTTCAGCAAGCAACATATATAACTGGAGGTGTCATTAAATCAAAAATAGAAAATGTTTTTGTGACAAGAAAGTACTTTTGAATATATATATATATATATATATAGACACACACACGCTCCATGTAAGGTAGAGTTGTGCCACTAAATCATTCATATTTTTTAATTTTTACAACATTTTGTATCATAAAATAGTTACGGAAAGGGCAAATTGTATCATAAATAATTAAATGTATAACCATTATCCAATGGTTGACCTAAAAAAATTGTGCACGTACAGTAGCACAATTTGAGCTGTGACTGAATAGTTTTTTATTTAAAGACTTATCAATAACTCTTCCACATCATCAGTAATGTCTCGATCCTTATGTTCATTAATATCTCAATATTATATAGAACAGACACCGACCAAATCACAATGAAATTACTCTGCACCCTCGAAGGTTGTGCTTTGCATACTTCTATGAAAGTTCGGATTTATACATTAAGGCCCCAAGACAACGAAAATATGTAACAATTAATCATTAGTTGAAAGGGTCTAATTTTATATATTGCCTATAATACCTTAAGACTTCAATAGTTGGAAAGTAATTGCAATGACAAATTTAACCCAAACTAGAACACACCAAATATTAAGTGGCATTAAGAGAAATGATAGAATTATAAATTTACAAATATAATTAAATTGGACATTTAAATTCTTTCTGTTAGAAAAAATATGCACTAAATTATCCGTTTAACCTTTTTTAATATTTTTTTAACTTATACATACTTATATAGGTGAGAGACATAGATTAATGGAATATTTGAGTAGGAGATAATGATTCAGTATTTAATAGTTTAACATCTTAGACATTATAATTTCAAATAAACAACAAAAGTCTATGAAATTGGAAACATAAAACAAGGGTTAATTACATTAGAATATCATGAATTTATCACTTTTTCTGCAAAATATCTCTAAATTTTAACAAGTCAACATAAGATACCTTATCATATTCCTTATCATTAACCTCTCAGCATCGAGAATAGAATAGTTAAGTCTTTTTGCACGTTTTAAAGTCAGAAATGAGTTTTAAATATATTCTCTATTCAAAATCAATTATTTCAATAGATTATTTAATGAAAAGAAAAAGACAAACAAATGACAGATCTTTATCTTTCCACCAAATTGTTTCCTTCTCTTCCTCAATTGAAGCATATATCAATTTCTCACCATCAAGATACAGGAGAGAGAAATGACGCGTTCTCATCAAAATGGATGAAAAATAAATTTCTTATGCCTATATATATATTATGACTAGGACCAATTCAGGATATAACCGAGACTAACAATAATAAATGTTGTAGTACGATATGGGGATCAACCACCAGGATTGAAAGGGGCTAACCCCAAAGAGTGAGGGCAACCCACAATTAATGAAATAAAATGTCTATGATAATTTTATGAGACTTCTTGAGTTCAGACCCACGACCATTAAAGCTTTAGAGTGGGTGGATTATGTTTACCCACCAAATCACAAGCACTTGCTCTCTCTCCCACATTTTAGAGAAAAATAAATATAGCTTCTCTCCTCTAGAATGAAGAAGAGCCAAAATTGCTCTCTCCAACTCTCCTTCATTTTGAGTATACAATTTTGGATAAGAGAGAACGATTCTCTTTCCTCCAAAATGGAGTACATCAAGTAAAAATTTTGTGGGACGTACATTTTAATTTATTTCAAATTTTGGAATTGAATTAATGATGAGTTTGTGTCTTAGGATAAAAAGAAATCTTGTTTTAATTGATGAAAAGTGGTTGTAGATAGTGTTTGGTTGATGAGAAAATGCCGAATTCTTCGTAAGTTGTGGGATTATCCCCATTTTTAGGTTTGAGATCCACATCTATCAATTGAAAGGTTCCTATGATCAACTTTGCAATTAGTCGTCAGAATTAATAGGCCTTCAAATCATTTATTTGAAAAAATTGAAACCCTTCTTAATAGCTTATCAAAATGCTTCTCCAAAATTGAAATTTTTTTATCAATAATGTAGGAAGAATATCATCATCATCATCATCATCATACATATACATATATATAGATGTATGTCTGTATGTATGTATATAATATAATATGAAAGTAGTAAATAAAATTATGTTGGTTGATTATCTAAAAATATATATATATTCATTTTTGGTGATACAGCATGAACAAATTTGACTGGTTAACCATTAGAATTAATGATTTGACCTTCATATCAGAAAACTTCTAGTTTTGACTTATTTAAGTTTGAAATATTTGACAAAAAGCTATAAATTAGAGGTACTTTAGTGTGATTAACCCTAAAATTAATTGTGCATTATATTTGCGAAGCCATAGTTTTTTCAGTTCTTTTAGTGCTATTTAAAATTTTTGTATTTAATTTTGGGCCAGATTCGTAATTGCAACAACTTTTTCATTGGTTGAGGCCTTGATTAATGGTTTTTAGACATCTTGGAAGTTCAACTCCATCAAGCTAACGAAACATTTCATCTGTTACGTCCTTGGGGTATTAGTGTATAAGTCCAAAGCTCATTTATTGTTATTAAGAGCATATATGCTTCGAATCTAACGAAGTCATTAAATATTCATTTCTTTGTAATGCATGTGTGTACCGACCCAACAAACATACAATTAGCTGAAATGTGCAGAAATATTGAAATGGTTTGAAAGGACAATTAGATGCATGCAGCACATGCTTGAATATATAAATTTTTTCCTTTATAATTATTAAACTAATGTGATCTCACATCTGATCGGTGGTTCAACTTCTTTGGATTCAGAAGACAATACAAGATATATAAATTAAGCTTCTTTATAATTAATAGCTCCACTTGTCTTAAGGCTGACGCTGAGAGGTTTTGTTGTATTATTCGTAGGAATAATTTTAATTTAATCTTCCAATTAATCACTTTGTGTAATTAGTGGGAAAATAATAGAAAATATATATATCAAGCTTTTGTTTAACTTCTAGCAAGTTCCATTTGTTCATTTGTCGGTGGGGCTTTGTTGTTCATCTCGAGCAAAATTTCAATTTAATAATTTTAAAATTTTTAATTAAGCTCTGCTATATAATTTCTAGTTCC